>JAOEHI010003129.1:0-11013 GCA_025447815.1 Percopsis transmontana
TATATATATAAAAAATTGCATTTCAATTATAGAAATTATTTATAGACGATACCGTCCCTACCCAAACCTACGCCTATTGACACAGGCCAAGGAGACATGCTGAGAGGATTTTCGCCACAAGAATTTTCAATTGCGTTGACAAGAAATCATCAAGCGTTACAGATTAAGCAGTCATGCAATAATACAGTTACTGCAAGAACTCAGATGATATCAAACCGCAGTGATATGCACCGATTACGTGATCAGTTGCAGGTTTGGTGCATCCAACAAACATGAAAAAGGCACAGAGTGCGCTTTCTGCAGCTTGGCCGAGTTACTGTTTACGCTGCGCTCTCTAATGTACTTGCATCTGCCCCTGTGTCCTGCAAGTTATATTGCAGCGCAAAATGTCTTTTTGGTTAAGATTTAGATTTCTCAAATTTTTCAGTGTAAGATGAAGCTGATAAAGATATTTCATTACAACTCCTTTTTGCTCATTTTTATCAATAATGCTGGAAGCCACAATGTTTTCTTCCATCTTAACTGACTAAACCATTTATTTTGTTGCAAAAGTTCGGTTGAATAAATTCACAAAATGTATATGAAATACACAAACAATAGATAATTATTGCTTACAGGTTAGTTTTATTTGCTTTCAGCTGACTATACAGAAGCTGTACAATCTTTTGCACAGTTGTTCTTTCTCTCAGTTGTGCGCATTCATTACTGTTTAGTTCCTTCTCATAGCTTTAGCATCCATCTGACATTTACATCCATCTTTGGGCTAAAAATTAAACTTGTAGGCAAACTCGGGTAGGGTGGATTAGTGCAACTGTAACAGTAAATAAAATATAGTCTTAATAAGCCTACAGTTGAGACAGAATATTGGAGGCCAGACTGCAGGTGAGACCAGTGCCATCAGGCTCCACATTGATCTTTTTCACAACTCCATCTTCTACCAACATGGCGTATCTAAAATACATTTAAAATATATTTTAAAAGAATACATACAAGCCAATGCTAATCATATCAGTAAGCATGGTGACTTCCATGGCAGGGGGACCCGCACGATGTAGGGTAAAACAAGTTATTGTGTACCAATTAAACAATTTGAATCTCACTCTTAAAGTGACTGTGCAGGTTTAAAAACATATTTACTATACATTTATTCAGTCTTTTTTTTGGTCCAAAACATTCCCTCATTGAAAACACGAGACAATATGGCAACAACAACAATTGCTTTTTACAACACCGTTATTCTTTCAGTGTATTTTGCTGCGATTGTGCCCGTTTTATTTTTTTTAGGATTACTGTTATAGTCCAGTTTGTATCTAATCTAAAAGGCAACATCAATAATGTGAAATGGGTTCCCTTACCTCTTGGATCGCTGGTTCCCAAGGGCCTGCACAATCTGTTCATTGTCAAGTAACAGGTCAACTGCCTACACACACACACACACACACACACACGTAAACGGCAGTGGACTGGAACGGCAGGTTACAAAACAGGGAGGAGTTGGGTTGGACAACGTTCACATGGCTAGTAACAATAAAGCAACCGTTTGTGCTTTGCTACTGCAAAGCACAAACGGTTGTGCTTTTCAGTAGCAAAGCACAAAGTGAAGTAACTTGTTGCATTTCAGCTGTACAGATGCACAAGTTCATGATAGATACAGCCGCCACTGTATGTGCTGTAGCGCACAAAATCTTTCCCAATTGGTTGGAAGGACATGTCCAAAAGGTTATGTCAACATATTCCAATTTAGAATTTCATACATTTCAATTTACGTTTCAGGTGAAATAAGCAGTTTATGTTATTGGCAGTAATTTGGTGATCATGACAAATACTGTCGCAACATTTAAAAACCCATTAGGCTACCTAGAGTAGCCTAATAGCAAGCAAAAACAGTTTACCATACTGTAGTCTATATTTCTCAAACTACATAAAGAATATGCAACTACATAAAGAATATGCAACAACACGTACTGTATACCCAAATAAATATTGTTTGGCAATGTGAATTTACAAAACACCCTAACAGGATCCATGCTTCCGTGTGTGTGTATCAGTCTGTGGTTCTACTTTAAATACGTCATCGAGCAACACTTGCCACGCCCATGAAACGCATCAAACGTTTTAAAAAGTAGTTCATAAACGTTTCATTTCATTTTATATTGAATGCACCCTTAATATTTCAATTTCCTCTGAAAGGATCAATAAAGTGTAATTATATCTAATATACTGTACATCTTGTATAAAGGAGAGGATTTGATTTACCCTGGTGAATGCTCCTGTGGGATCAGCCAGCATTCGAATCTGCAAATGCAGTGCATTGAAAAAACATTCAGCTTAATATTTAGTAATGAATAGCTTAGCATGATGTACCATTTTGTTTAAGGCCCAAACAGTTAAAAGTAGTTATTCATAGACACCTATGTTGCCATTCTGTACACTGTTCTATTAGAACATAAATGCATCTATTGAATGAACAACCCCTTATTTGGAGCAATTGAATTTTTTTAATTCATGGTTTATGCAATTCATTGGTTGGGCCATTTCCATTACCACACGGTTCAGGAACCAAGTCAAAACCTGATTCATAATAAAAGGGCCACTCGATTTGTGTCCAGAATTCCTGTTGTATATATATTCCAGAGAAGTAGATTTTTCGGGAGATACAAGCTCTTCAAACAAACCTTGCCCTCTGCTCCATGTTCCTTTCCCCATGCGGCCATAACAAACGCATCATTGACAGAGATGCAGGCAACCTCCTGCACACCTTTACCCCTCAGCTCTTCGGCCTGCTGCACAAAACCTGGCAGGTGTGTCTGGAAATAACAGTCGAAGCAGCATGCAGTCAATATGTGGTTTACATTTACGTGGCAAGATGGTCAGAAAGTCCAATCAAACTTAAATCAAACGATTCAATACAAGTAGGTCTCTGCTCACATCACAAACAAAATATCACTCTTGTATTAAGAATGTTAATACAAGAGTGATGTTTTTAGACTGACCTCTAGTGGTAAAAAGTGACTAAACATCAACTAAATAAGTCATACTTTAAGTGTCTTATACAACTACCTTAGAGCAGCCAGGGGTAAATGCTCCAGGCACGGCAAAGAGGATTCCTTTTTTCGCCTTAAAAAGTTGATCCATAGCCACTTTCTTTCCTGGCTCCCCCTCCTGGACCTCCACAGCTGGGAGACTGTCACCAACCTGACGTGAAGTGGATGCACAAAGACAACATACCATTGGAAATAAACATAAATCATGTTGTGGTGTTCATATGGTGGGGTTTGTGACTTAAGGCTGTCATGGGAACAATTACAGCTAATTTTCATGTTCAAGATAATGCAGTTATGACAACTGCCCTTTTCCACCAAAAAAAAAAAAAAAAACAGCTCGTCTTCGCCCATCACTCTCCTTCTCTGCTTTGATCCATGCCTTCAGCACATCATCCAAATTCCTACATAAAAAGGGGCCTCATTTATAGACGCTGCATATGTGCAAAGTCCCTGATATATAAAAACCAAACTTGCTGTAAAGTTTCCGTATCTCTACGGAAATTTTGACCCATGCGTATGTAGATTATGGAGGCAGAAATGACAAATGAGAAACGGCAACACCAATGGCAATGAATAAAACTTTTGAACAGTTATTAGATTGGTAAAGCTGGTATATTTAATAATAATAAATTCAAACTTTCTTATAAAATATTTCTGTTAAGGTCAGATTAACCGTGCAAGTTAATCAATGATTAATAATGCAATGCTGCACGGATCGAGTTATATTTAGCCTATAGCTTTTTAAAGATTTTTTTTCTGGCAGGTTGATTGATCATATTTTATAAACAATAGTGCCATGTAGCCTATTACAGAAAGTGTCACATATTTATGGGGACACAATCATCGAGATTTAAAATATTGAGACGGACCACTCCTCACTGGATGACCGCAGTCTACCCTTGGCGTCAGCTAAAGGTGGCGGCGATCGTAGTTTGGGGGGGGGGGGCTTTGTGAACATAGACATTAGAATAATATATTCTAATGTCTATGTTTCCATTTATTATTTTGGGTAATTTTCTTTGATAGGCTACTTTGATATCGGATCAAACTTTATTATAAACTTAGCCAATGAAGTCATTTCTGAGAGGATCCAACTTCAAAATCACAACATTCATTGCTGCTGTGACGTCTTGCCGTTATACAAACTGTTCCTTATTTGAAGTTTGACTAAGCTTTTTCCTGGTTTCCGCTCTGCTTTTGTCATCCTCTGTGTGAAATCAACTGGTTCCTCAGTAGGTATTTTAATATTTGGGGCCATTTATTGACCATTTATAGAAAATATCTCTGTAGCTCTCGTGGTCGATGTAAAAAAAAGAACGCACAGCTACATGTCTTGCTTTAGTTGACAAACTAATAATATACAGATTATTTTATTAATATGCAAGATTGAAACTAAGCAGACACTCCCTGCTCCTGCTCACACTTCCGACCATATCAATTGGCCACCCTAAACGTATAGACTTTTTTTCTGACTATAGCAGTTTGTTTATTTTGCAGTTGCTGCTACAACCAAATAAAGAGTTTGCTAATCCACCACATTGCGTGCGCAAGTGTATTACAATTCTGTCAAAGTTCTAAACTAATCAGTCACTGAGACAACTAATTTCTCCGGGTAATATAAAATAAAATAAAAAAAATTAAGTTTAAAAAAAACAGAACGAAACGTTCACGAGAAACACTAGACCAAACACTAGACCAAACACCAGACCTGGGGCCACAGAGCCTTCTCCACAGCTGCCCTGTATTGAACTTTCTTCCCCAAACGCATCAAAGATTGCGCCCACCTGTCCATGTTCAAATCACTAATCAAAACTCACCTTTAAATGTGTGATTAATGCTGCGTGTTACATGTGTGTTGCTTTTTATGATCATTTTAACTTATGTGTCTGAGTACCCCCGAAGGGTTGAAAGTCCTTATTGTACGTTTTCTTATTATTTTTATACAATGAAAAGTCAATGGCAACCCCTAGAACTGTACAGTCAAACGCCCTGAAAAGTGGCACAGCTATTGCTGAGGGTCTCACCATCTCTGACACTTCATTTGGTGGGGTCCCCTCAAAAGGGCAAAGGTCAGGCTAAGGTAACACATTGCCCTATTTTTGACCTAAGTTTCTGCTCAACCTGTGAACCATGTCAAAAATGACCAGTTCATATTTACTTACTTACATACCCTAAAAATGAACAAATTAGATATGTACAGAAGTTATCAATTAATAATTTTAATTTACCAGATCCCCTAAATAAAACAATTTGTCAAAACATCTTTTCCTCAGATTTAAAGCTCTTACCGGAGGTCACGTAATTTGATCTGTACCATAAACTTGTCGATGCAGTATGCGTTTACACCAGGGATACAGTGAAGGCTTACGTAACCTGGACACATACAATTATTTTCTTAGCGGTAAAGTTAGACATTCATGTTCGCACAGCTTAAATTAATATTGTATCGTTTACGGTAAGGTTGGAGCAGGTTAGACGCTTTCGAAATCATAGGCTACTCTGCTTGGTGTGTGGCAAAGAAAGACGGGGAGATCATCAATGGACATTGTACATGTCTGGGTGAGCTAGCATAGCTAGTATACACAAAATAGATAATTGATCATGTTCATTATTGTATTTTTCAATTTTTATACTATGAGTTGTGTAGTCATGTCGCTGCTATACTTAAATACCCTGTCTGTGACATCTGAACAGTTATGTGGTTGTGTCCAAAGAAAAAGCCAAGTAAAACAAAATAATGGGGTCGAAGGGGGTCTCGCCGGGTGCGTAATTCAATACAGAACCTCCACTGCTTTAGGGTAGAGAAAATGAAACACAGGCAAGGGCAGCAATTATTTCAAATCAGACTACCAGACTTGAAGTTGAAGAAGTTGGGTTGGTTATAAATCAAAAAGATCCCAACTTAAAGCTAGCCCAGATGGGTTGACGTATTGCAGGTGCTGCTCTTCAGCTATCCTTAAAATAAAATGCCCAGAAAAGTATGCAGACAAGTCAGGCTACAAATAGGCGAGATTTCTGCCACCAGCAGAATTATCATCTTAAACGAATAACATGCATACTATACACAGATACAAGGGCAAATGGCAGTTTGCGATGTCAAAACCGCTTATTTTGTAGTCAGGACAACTAAGAGTGCCATGTTCAGTACCTTCCTCTGAAGAACACTGGTTTCAAATAAAACCTACACTGGATCTCTTTTACAGACACCACATCCTGTGAAGAATGTGCACACATGAACTCACAATTTGAGACTGCTCAGATTACATGTCTATGTAGAAATAACCTCAAATGTGACAGTTCACCTGCAGTGTTTAGGGATGAAGAGGCATCCACACAAGCAGCGGGCCCAGAATACACAAAAGGGATATAACCCAATTCCTGAATGCTAATTTGAAAATGATTAGATAGATATCATAATAAATATAACTATAAATATTGTAATTAATATCTGAAGCCAACATAATGGTACATTTGTGTTTTTGCTAATGAAAATAAGAGTCCACATTTTTATACAAAACAGGCATTTAATAATAAATGTTATTTTTTGAGGACGCCTGTGGGGGTGTGTGTATGGTTTAGCTCTGTGTGTGGAAGGGGATATTTGGAGGTGTGGTTCCCGGGACTTGGGAACAGGTGTGGGCAATTTATTAATAACAGTCTCCCATAGAAAAGGAGCGTGGGGCAGACGCGTAGGAGAGACGCCAGCGACACAGAAGCTGGCGGGACGAGGACACAGGAACTGTTCTCTAGTTCTGCCATCCATCCATCCATCCATCCATCCATCCATATACACACACACACACACACACACCAGGCAGTGCTAAAGACCTGTGTTTATTATTGACCTGCCAGTAACTTTAACCCTTTGTTCCAAGGAAGAGTGGAACAAAGGGTTAAAGTTATAGGCAACTTGGAAAATAGGAGTTTGAGGAGTTAAATGAACTAAAGGTTTGTTCAAATTAGATAAAGC
The DNA here is from genome assembly GCA_025447815.1 of Percopsis transmontana. Classification (NCBI taxonomy): domain Eukaryota; kingdom Metazoa; phylum Chordata; class Actinopteri; order Percopsiformes; family Percopsidae; genus Percopsis; species Percopsis transmontana. The sequence continues at coordinate 7,015 of JAOEHI010003129.1, forward strand.
TGACCACACAAGTATTATTTTGTCAATTGTTAAAATGGTGCATTGCTTCTTCCTTTGACAAGGCTGATTGGGAGTGTATTGCGCAAAATGCGGTACTCTCGATGTGAATCCTCACCCTGGTAATTTCCAGCCCCGAAAACTGTGTCCTTCCACGGGTTGAAGCAGAGATAAGTAGCTGGACTCCTTTGGTAAAGAAATTCGCTGGGAAATTGAACCCTCTGTCAGCCAAAACAATGTACCCCTCCTCCAAAAAGGGCAATTAAGCCAGATGACTTGAGATGATTCAGTCACTGGCTCTCCCACCCAATGCTTTAGAAACAAATGTTAACTGCTCCTGTTGGACTTGCAGCAATAAGAAATTTGATGGTGTTGTGTGACTTGAAGTTCGAGAAAGTTAATCCTCTTCTTCCATTAAGTGATGTGGGTCGCCAATGAAGACTTCACTGTAGTCTACAATGCACCTCACAGAATTTAAAGGATGGAATTTGAACATGTCTGGTAAGTTGTTTTGGACTTCCACCTTTGTAGGCCAGTAAATTAGGCATTTCAGATAGTGAGCCATTATATTCAGCCAATCCCAAAAGACAGAGGACACTGTTCCAACACTGCAGTGAAATCTGTAAAACAGATCCATGTGTGTTATCCAAGTTGTATTTTCAGGAGTAGCAGGTAGAAGCAAAGCTGGTGTGTGTGACGTTGTGCATGGGATCCAGGCAGTGGTAAGGTACGTCAGCAAAGTGAAAAAAAAAAAAAAACCTTTGATGAAGGCAGGCCAGTCTGAAAATAAATGATTTGGTCATCCTTTAAATCTACAGATGTTTCTGGATTCTTTCTTAGCAGCATCTGTGTCTCAAGGCTCTTGACTTTATCTTTTAATTCGATGTTCTCCCTCTGTAATTCCTCTCTCATAGAAAGATCAGTTCCAACTGATATGTCGTGATGGGATTGTAATTGACATTCATCTAAATGCATGGCTACCTCTTGTCTGGGCATCAGACTCTTCTGACAGACCTCTTGCCCTGTCCATTTTGGCTACATCTGACCTGGGCCGTGCGTCTTGTTTGTGAGGTAGTATGGATGGTGCATTTTCAGAACTCAGTAGGTCTTCTGATGGCTTACCTGCACAAAGAAAAAAAGTCACCTGTAAAAGCTGTGTTTTGTACACCTTCCATCAAACTTATCTAGCTGCCTAATAACTGGGTATTTATTGACACTCCTATGTTGTAGTAATCACACACAAATCTAAAAAAAAGTAGCATAATAGAACCTTACTATCTGGAATGGGCAGGGCATACACTATCGTTCAAAAGTTTGGAATTAGTCTGAACATTTTAAGATTTTCCATGAAAACACATTTTTGTAAATCAAATAAAGTTAACAATAAATAGAAACTATAGTTAAAGACATTGACACGGTTAAAAATTTTTGAAATAATAAATGCCAGTATCTAATCTATCTCTGTTCTATTGGAACACAGGAGTGGTGTTTAGTATAAATAACAAACAACCTTTTGTGTTTAATTCAACAGGCCTAAAATTTAACAGCACCACAAACTACATCCTCAAATGATCCTACAGTTGAATCGCTACCCCTCTTAATGGTTTCAACATAAATTGAACATAATCATGAAGGGATTTATTGCAGGACCTTTTGTATTAGACTGCATTCGTTTTTGCTAGGTATACTTAATAAACTGGCAACTGACTATGTAACCCAGGTTAGCATTGTAGCACTATACAAGCGTTACTAAGCAACACTTGTAAAGTGCTTTTTGCTTATTTTTTTATCCAAAGCGACTTACAATTGGTACCATTACATAGAGCAGATAGGGGTTAGGCATCTTGCTTAAGGATGCAGGTAGGCCAACTCTGGGGCTTGAACCCATGACCTTCCGGCTAGGAGTCCGACTCCTCGACTACCCTGCCCCCCCATTACATTATAAAAATTGTATAAAAGTAAAGCAGTTCAGTTTAGGGGACAACTAGCCTACCTGTTAGGAAATGGGTGCTGCAGATCTGTGAGTTGCTTGTAGGTATCCAGCTATCTTGTTTGACAACAGAAATCCAAGCACGTTATCTTTTTTCCTTTCAGAAGACGTTTGGGATGATACATTTGTTCCTGGTCTTAGGGAACAACCAACCAAGGAACAACATGGCCCTAGTTTTATTGTTGACATTCCGGAGATCAGTCACTACAGCATTACACTTACTTTCTTTGCCTTCGTTTTGAACGTAAAACCAGAAACGTGGAACAGATAGTGTAATTATCAGAACTCTTAAATATTAATTGAAACAGTCTATATAAAAAAAAAAGGTCAAAACACAACCCTCGATTCATGTTTCTGCTCATACCTTTTGAAATCTGATTTTTTTTAAATTAATATGCAGAATCCCTTGGTCCTCCCGAATCCAAAGCATAGACGTTCAGACCAAGCCTCCCAAAAGCTTTTTTTTTTTTCAAGAGATTTTTGATTTTCAAAAGTTTTGTAGCAACGAACCTTTGAAGTTGGTGGCAAACAGGAAGTGGCATCATTTTCGCGACGCTTCGACCGATTGACACAACTTCGTGGGTGAACTGCCGAGGGGTGTCCCAAGGCTGCCTGGTGGCTACCGTGCCCCTGCAGCCTCCAAAAGTCATCCCTGTCCATTGCGGCTTGTAGCTATATTTATTATTATTACGGGATCTTACAAGCTAGCACACCTTAATGTTGATGGTTCTATTTCTTTTATTATTCTCATTTCCATTTTTTTCTACCGCATCTCCTTTTACAGTTTTCAACTCTATCAACTTCATCCAAATATTCAGCTACTTTGGGAATGGATTGCAAGTATTTAATTTTTTGAAAGTATTTGTACTTTTCCAGATTTGAGTCTTTTTACAAATTTTAGGTCCATAGGAATTAATGTGGGAATGTTCAGAATAAAAGTATTGAATAAAAGTTCATAGTACTTCACGCTTTCTAGCTCTACATATGACGCCCTACTTATATTTCAATACATCTAAGCACCTTGTAGTACTTGAAATTACTTTTCAATACTTCAACTTACTTGCGCATTGCACTACTTTTCAGTATTTCCAAGCACTTCATAGTACTAAGTATTTTAAATACTTTAAAGTACTTTGTACTTAGTTTAGTACAAAGTACTTTGTAATCAGGTGGAAAAGTCCTGCCAGGCTTTCCTTCTGCTTGTTCACTTAACCAGGTGATTCCAATTATTAGCCCCTTTCAATTATTAGTCCCCCCTTGATCCTAATTAGCTAAAATTCAAACGCTTATGCCTGGCAAACTGTTTGTCAGAGAATTGAGAAGAACATTTGTTGTACTTATTAAAGTAGTTTCTAGTACTTCAGGATACTTTGTTATAGTACATTCATAGGTCTTTTCATAGTTTTTCCACTTAAAAGTACTTTTTATATATTCATAGTAGGCTACCATTACTTTCAAATTTTAAAGAAAACCTTTTCAGGATATGCTAGTCCATTTTCATTGTTGATAGATATAGATATCTCATTTGTGGAATTTCTTTCCTTAATGCTTTTGAGCCATTCAGTTTTGTTGCGACACAGATACAGTAAATAGCCCTATTGGGACCATATTATGACATGAACAGCTCAGCAGAGCAAAGAGAAGTCTATTATTACCACTGTAATAATGGATTACAGTCCATTATTAATTTAAGACATAAAGGTCAGTAAATTGGGGAAGTTGTGCAGTCAGATAACAATCGACATGATAATCAAACGATAATCATGCGGTGATATAGTTAGAATTCAAGACACACTTGACCAGCATGGATACCACAGCATTCTGCAGCACTACGCCAACCCATCTGGTTTGACCAAGACAATCTCCTGAACTCCAAACTGAATGTCAGAATGAGAAAGAAAGGTGATTTAAGCAATTTTGAGCGTGGCATGGTTGTTGTGCCAGACGGGCCGGTCTGAGTATTTCACAATCTGCTCAGTTACTGGGATTTTCACGCACAACCATTTCTAGGG
>JAOEHI010003130.1:0-11013 GCA_025447815.1 Percopsis transmontana
CCCCCCCCCCCCCCCCCCCCCCCCCCCCCCCCCCCCCCCCCCCCCCCCCCCCCCCCCCCCCCCCCCCCCCCCCACGTATGCATTCTGCGACTTGGTTCTGTCAGGAAACTACCATTATGTATTGATAACAATGACATGATGGTACCTCCATGTATAAACACACCATGTATAAACACAACACTGCAATGAGTATTATCATTTTAACATTATATTTATTATATAACATTATATTATATAACATTGTATTTTCTATAATTAAAAGTATATTGTACTGTATATTCCAACTAATTTTAAGTAGAATAGATCTTGAAATGAATGAAAATGAAATTGAACAAAATGAGAGTAGATAAGAAGTAAGTCTTTCTTATCACTTTCACCAGTCACTTTTCTTTTCTATTTGCTCTCCATCTCTGTCATTGTGTCTATCGCCTGTTTCTTTCTTTTATATAACCCCGCCTGCTACCACTCCTTATCGACCCCCTTGGTATTAGCTTTTTATTTTTTTAAATGCTTTTTTCTATTGTTATTATTATTCAAACCGCATTCGTTTCCTGTTTCAAATTCCCTTTTTCCCAGTCCTCGTCACCTCTCTTTGACTTTGCATGCTGGTTGTCACTCTCTCTCTCGCTTTCTCTCTCTCTCTCTGTTTTTCTCTTTGTCTTATCTGTTAAATGGCTGAAAGGTCACGTCTGTTTTGTTTGTCGTCTAAATAAGTGGCAAACCGCCTCCTAGAGATCTCGGAGGGGATACAAACACACACATACACACACACACACACACAAAAACACACACCGTTGTGAACACACTTGCCTCTCACATTGATCTGTCTCCACTTATTTTATCTGCTATCTATCTTTCTTTCTCTCTTTCTGCAAGCGAAATATGCACCCGGATAGTTAAACACGACTCACGAAACTATGCAAGCCACACACACAAAACACACAAGCCCACATTCTTCAGAAATTCATCAGCCAATCGCCGGTCGGAATGTCAGTTAGTATGAGAGCCAACACACACACACACACACACACTGATTTGTGTACATACTATGCCATATTTGAACTGTTATGGTACATAACTATCTTTTTGAGCATTTTCTGCTTCAGAGATTATATGAATTGGTACGACTTTGTTTGGGGTGGTCCCTGCAACTATCCACAGACACACCTGTAACATATCAACTACCTATCAGTACACTTTCAACAATTGATCCGTAACATATCAACTATGTGTCAGCTGTGTATAGAGGACTGTGCCCACAGGTTGACCTGGAACCCAGGACAATCAACCTCTCTGAACCTCACGGTGACACCTCCATAAGGAGACCTCCAACTGTGATGAACAATCTATTGATGGTGTACTAACGTGGTTAACTTGCACAGCTGACATGTAGTTGATATGTTGAGGATAAATAGTTGGAAGTGTACTGATGCAGTAGATATTTGATATGTTACAGATGATGTGTCTGTACATTCTAAGTGTGATATAAACTAAATTTAATGCCATCAACTTTAAAGAGGGCTGGACAGTCTAGAAGTCTCTGACTTCACTGTGAGAGAATACAGACCCATATAGCCAGAATATAGTTCACAATATCTAATGTCTGTTCCTATTTTCTTCTCATTTGTGATGTTGTCAAATGGTAGCCTAAATATAAACTTCATATTTATTCACAGTAATGCAGCAATCTCTCAGTTATAATGGAAGTAAATGGGGCCAAACTTAATTCTGCTCCTGTGTTGTACCTAAAGCAAATAGAACGGCACTACAGCCTATTCTGATTAATTAGAGCCAGTATTTCAGTATATCAAATCTATGTATTTGCAATGTAAGATGTCCTTGAGTGTTTAGAAAAGCGTCCCAAAAAATAAAATGTATTAATATTATTATTTCATAATTTGGAAGTCAAATCATCAGTCTTTTGACTGACTCTTTGCTCTATCATGTTTATCTGAGAGGAATTGGAAAAATAAGTAGTAAAATAATAAGAGACATCACAAATGCCTAACTATCCTTTTTCAAGGCAATTTTTTGGACTAATAGTCTGCCTACACTTTTTGCCCGCCAGGCCCGTATGGACTTCCCCCAAAGACAAAACCGGAACAGACGGGACGCGTCACCAATAGGAACTCAGGTAAATGAGGGAGGGGTGTGGGTGTTGTGCTTGGGACAGCCGTATTAAGAAACCTAACGGCGCGATAACCATCTCGGTTGATAACAAGAGGTTCCAAACTAGATGGACAGAATTAAACAAAAGAGCAGACAGATGAATCCGTTGACGGGTGGATAGATGAAACAAAAAAAAGATATCTAGGAGGAGGGAGGGAGCGACAGATGGAGGATAGGCAGCGGCGACATCTGTGGATCTATTTAATTCTCTCTCTCTCTCTCTCTCTCTCTGTTGATTCCCTCGTTTTTCTCCTCCCTGGCTGCGCAGGCCATCGCTCACAGCTAAGTGCTTCAGGCAAGGAATGGATGGCTAATAGCCGCCTTGGGAGACAGATAAGGAAAAGAGAGAAAGCGAGAGTAAGAGAAGGAGAGCAAGAAAGAGAGGCCGTAGGATGAGATGGAGGAAGCAGAGAGAGAGAGAGAGAGAGAAAGAGAGAGCACGGGGAGAGGGAGGGAAGGAAATAAAGGATAGACAAGGGTCAACATTTCTAAGAGTTATTATTGTCATTATGTTGGGCGGCCTGGATTCTGTCACTCTGCCGAGAAAAGAATAGAAGAAGAAGGAAAGAAAAGGGGATAAAGACTAGGGATAGTGAGTGAATGAGTGGGTAGGACTGGAACGCACATACGCAGGAAAAATACTGAAAAGAAAAGGAGGAGAAAATTGGTTGAGATAATCACATCTAGGGAAAAAGGACATGGCAATGTAGAATGGCTAGATTGATAGTTAGATGGCATAAGAACAAGGATTATTTCTACATTGCTCAATTTTTTGCCCGAGTAGCAGTGTAGCAGCCTCGTTAACATTGTTAGCACTCCCCGGGCGCTACCTGCCAACAACTGGCATTGGTAGGCCTACCATTCAAATGTCAAGAATTTGCATATTTGCCTAGATTCTGTGAGTTTTAGGATTGTCTACTTATACACAGATATGGTCTATTTTAATGCCTTTAGCTGTTGTTCATTCCTACTTGTTCCTTGTCCACATGACAATTAGAGCATTTTTACTGAGAAAGGTCCAATGGGCAGAAACAACATTTTCCCAACCTATTCAAATTTTCTGACCTGTTTGATATTCAAGTTGAAAAAAGGGGAAAGACAGAAAGAGAGATATATATATGAAGGGAAGATGGAATAAGGGAAAAATTAAAGACTTAAAAGTCTAAACCTTTAGCACCAGAGAGTGGAAGACAAAAGAGAGAGAGCAGGAGAAGTGAAGCGAGGGCGAGCGATGGGGATAATGAAGTGAGCGGGCGAACGGCAGAGCAGGTAATGGAGATGGAGAGAACAGGATGTTGGGTTAATGGAGGAAAGGAGGAAGAAAGGAGCGGAGGGAGAGAAGGAGAGTGTGTAATCGACGTTGTCCGGTATTAGAGCTTTAGCTCCCAGTCGGGTCAGCCCAGCGGGGAGTCTAGCAGCAGGGAGGCAAGTGTGTGTGCATATTGGTTGGTCTTTGTGTGACACAGCTGTGTGTGTGTGTGTGTGTGTGTGTGTGTGTTTCTCTTTGATTGATGAAGTGTGGTTGTGTGTGTGTGCGTGCATTGGGTTTGCGTTATATTATTATGTGTGCGTTGGTGTGGGTGTTTGAATCTGGTGTATTGGTTGGTGGTTATTTTGCATAGTTCTACAGTATGTGTGTATGTGCATGCACGCCTGTGTGCGCGCGTGTGTGCGTGTGTGTGCCATTACGGTCAAGGTAGGTCATTACTTTCCGAATAAGTCGCAGATAGACAGAAGCACAGAGCGAGGGAGGGCGAGAAACTGCAGATGAGAGACACACACAACGTCAAAGAGAAAAGCCAGGAGTGTGTGCCAAGAATAATGATCGGCCAATCCAAAAGCAGAGACTCACATTACTGGGCCTAACCGCTCCACCACACACATTCACACGGCCCAGCGCCAGAGTCCGAGCCTCCCACACACACACACACACACACCCACACACACCTAAAGACACATACACACTTTGAGACTGTCATTCACCTGCTGAGCGCTGACCTGAACACCCGCAGTGTGAGCCGTGGGTTCTGAGGCTATGAAGTTCTAAGGTTACATACAGACTCCCACACACACAGACACACACACACACACACACAGACAAGAAGACTGATGAATAAGAATGACAAGCAGACATTTAATTGTAATATTATTAGAACTCCACACTTGTAGACAATTGTATCATTAACTCAAGAGATACATTATTGCAAGTTGGCTGGAAATCACAAAGATTTATGTGGACCGCAAGAGAATTGTCGCTTACAGTATTGTTTTGTGTCCATCGAACCCTTTGATCCACACACTTACAGCCATGTTATGAAGCGTTCTAGGTAAGGAATCTTAAGACATCAGAAAAGACAGACTGCTTCTGGGTTTTATGTAGGTTAGGAAGTGTTGCCTGCAGCTGATGAAATGTACATACAGTGTACTGTTGATAGAGTAGCTCATTCAGGCTGACAGATTTATATACACTAGCATAGTTAGAATGACAGATAAAGAGACAGGCAGAGTGGAAGCCCATGTGGGCTGTTGGCCGGCCAAAACAGCGGGGTTCCCTTTATGCGGCTGGCTGTAATGCCAAGTAAACACAGTTGTGAAGGTTAGGGAAATATACTCTGTTACCTTGATGGACACTGTGGCCTAGCCACTCTGTCCGCAGACATAAGCACATACCGAGCACCACACACATACACTAAAACAATATATACAAAACTTGTAGTTAGGTTTATGTGGACAAGTGCCAATATATAGCCATAAATCAAGAGAATGGGAAAAAAATGGTATTGCTCTTAATAGCTCCCAGAGACTGATGTGTATGTAAAGCATATGCACCATGAACCGTCGGGGATTAATAACGAGCACTTTATGATAATACCAAGTCATTTAAAAACGTTGATTATATGTGTGTCGTTAAATGATTCGTTTTTTCTTTGAAATACTAAACAAATTGTGCAAGTTACAGAATTGTACCAAATGACTGAATGCATTACCAAAGTAGCTTAAGCTTTAATCTAAAGCATGATATTGTGTTTAGTACAGGATTTCATTTGTAACCACTGAATACTAAAATTGTAAAATATATTATCAATGATGACTAATCACTTATTAATTAGGCTCTTTATGAAGTGTTGCAGATCAGTACAATTGTACCATAGCATGCCGTATGTGAAAAGTGGTGTCTGAAACGGTGGTCTGTATTTTGTCTCCAGTTGGAGCAGGAAACTCCACCCAGCCCGGGGGACCCACCAATGGCATAGCAGGAGGCGGGGCCAGCGGGGAGAACGGCCCTCTTCCCCTGTCCAACATCCCCCTCATCGCCGGCGCAGTGGGAGGCTCCGCGTTCCTCCTGCTGGTCACCGCGGTGATCTGCGTCGTGTGCTACCGCCGGCGGCACGCCAAGCACTCAGACACGCACCACCCGCCGCTGTCACTGTCGTCCCTCACCAGCCCCAAGAGGGGCGGCGGGGGAGGCATCGGGAGCTCCAACAACAATGGCTCAGAGCCCAGCGACATCATCATCCCGCTGCGGACGTCGGACTCGGCCTACTGCCCACACTACGAGAAGGTGAGCGGGGACTACGGCCACCCCGTCTACATCGTCCAGGAAATGCCCCCCCAGAGCCCCGCCAACATCTACTACAAAGTATGAGAGCCAGACGTCCGGCCGACTGAACCCACCAACCCACCCACCCCAAGCTGCCAACCAACGATCCCCACGCTCCCCCTCCCAGCTTCACTGCGGTACAGCTAGCTGCCCCCTCTGTGTTCAAAGAGCATTGACCTCCCCCCAACCCCAGCTCCTCGTGAGTCTTTGCCCCCAGCACCAGTTGTGTGTCTAGCTAAAATTAAAATAGAATAAAAGAAAAGAAAAACTCAACACCCTACCCCGCTGTCGCACACCTGTGTTGCTAAGTGTGTGTGTGTTAGGGGTGGGGGGTTGTAAACGGTACGTAGCACTCCTTAAAAAGGCCAGTATGAATGGCCAAAAAGCCTCTGAGCGTACCCCTTGCTACTCACAGCTAGCGACGTTCCCCCCCAGCAGAGGTGAATTGACGGACTCCAAAAGCCTATGAAAAACAGTGCACGGTGTATGTGTGTGTGTGTGTGAACACACACAATTTTCTAGATATGTGGACCTGGTTTCGGGACTCAAAAAGAAACAAACATAAAGCTAAAAAAACGTAGAAACTACGATTTTAATCACACCTTGCATAAGAGGAGAACTCTGATTTTCCCAGAGGCCCTAGAAACCCATAAACATGGCCCCACCTCTTGGCGCTCCTTCAGCCAACCAGAGACTGACCCTTCACACTAATTCACCAATAGTATTTTAGTTTGTTTGTGTTTGTACGCTTTCTCCTGAGACACAAGGGGGCCTTGAACTCATCCAATTAGCAAGCTGGGCGACGGTCACATTACCAGGCCTATGCCTGAGGAGGCCTGACTAATCGAGTCATGACAGAATCTTGTATATTTTAATAATGTATGTGTGTACGTATGTGTCTGTGTGAGTGTGCATTCAACATGGATAATAATTATGGCACTGCTGTTCCACGCGCAGTAGGTGTGCTTCAGCAAGGTGCATATGAGTTTGTGTGTATGTAAACGTTGTGCGATCGACTGTGCGTACGTGTGCATTCTTTAGTCTTAAATACCAAAACACAGAATAGTGAGCGAATATCAAAAAATTTGAGATTTTTTTATCGCTATCAACACTTATAGATTATATATATGAATATCCAGTAAATAATTTTTAGATTTTTTGTTTTGTTTTCTATTGTATTATTATTTTACCCACTTTGTTAAAAATACTTTTGCTAGATATTTTTATCCGCTGTTAAAATTTTTTTCACGACTTAGAAATTCCAACCTCGTTTTCACCCTCTTTTCACTTTTTTTGATTCTAAATTAATTTAATTCTTTTTTTAATCAATTTTCCCGGCAAACGGAGGTTGTTTCTTTGTCTCTCTCTTCCCCCTCCCATCCACTCCCTCCCTTCCCCACATTGTAAAAACTATGTATATTTTTATAGCTCCTTGTAAACTATGCCGTAGTTTTTTGAAGTTTTTTGAAGTTTTAGACCTCGTTTGTGGAAGTGTTGAGGTAGAACCATCTCTATAAACAAAGTTATCTCTTTCTTTCCAAACACTTTTCCTATTTTCTTTTTCATGTCCACAAAACGCAGAAGAATAATGAAACAGGGGGGGGGGGGGAGGGGCAGCAGGGGAGGGGTGGGGGTTTAAATGGAAAAAAGCAAAAGGAAAAAGAAAAACCGAGATAGTGGGAGAGAGACGACTGTCTAGGGAGGAGAAATAAAGCGTTGGTTGAACTTTTCTTTTTAAAAGAGAGAGGGAGAGAAGAGGAAAGAAAAGACTGCGAAGGAATCACCCTCAGAAAAAAAACGAGAAAGGAAAATGTTGGGGTGGGGCGCATTGAGGAATCGTGGAAAGAAGTATTCTTCGGGGATGGAACGAGAGAGACAATAAGGGCGACTGCTTAGAAAGGAGGAGAGAAATGTCTTTGACCGGACTGTCTGCATCGACCCTCCCCCACCCCAGAAATGAGAAGGACCACTTATCATACACACACACACAGTCATGATTGATATGTACATTTCACAATGCACAGATTTGCTCCTCTTTTTCAACAATGAACGCACACATAGACAAACACACGCTCGCACACACACACACACACACACACACACACACAAACTTGTTGATTAGAACTGCACACATGAACGCACTCAACCTGCAGACACACTGATTGCACAGGCACATTAATGTCGCAATAGAAAGTCCTGGTACATGGTACACACACACACACTGCCACAAATTTCCCATCCATTAATGGCTGTCACAAATGGCTACTGATTTCATTGAATGGCCCACATTTTCTCTCTCTTTTGATTTCTCTCAAGCATAATCTATTTCTCTCTCACTCACACATGCACAGGCACACACACACACACACACACGATTGCTTCACTATGACATTGTATGTCTCTGATTACAAATAGCCTGGTGAACACAGGAGACTGATATGACTGATATTTTTAAGGTCGCTTTCTTTCTTTCTCTCTCTCTCTCGCACACACACACACACACACACACAAGCTCACGCTCAAACACACACGGCGTGCTCAAAACCGCAATATGTTCAAATGTGCATACTGATAAAGTTATCTAGCTTTGCTCCACTGTGTTAGCGGATGCACACCATGCTACAGTAGGTTACATTCGATATTAGTTTCGTTTTTTGACACACGTTCATAAAGTCTCCTGTGATGTATCTTGGTTGTATTTGTAATTTGTCCTAAACTGAATCCATATTTCAGCTGTATTTTTGAAGCTTGTGGTACCATTACGATGAGCTCAGCTGTCATACTTAAGTGTCACGTTTGTCCTATGAATTTGTTGCTTACGCAAAGACGCTCACGTGCAGTTTACGGTGGGTGGAGTTTGGACTGTGTTTGTGCGCCTCAGAGTTGATTTCTAGTCCATTTTGTGCAATTACAGCGTTGTATTTTTACGTATACTGTAAGTCTGTGTCCACTTTAACATGCTCAGAGTACTTAAAAATATCCTCCAAGCCAAATGACATTTCTGTCACTCTCTCCCTATGATAACTCTGCATCGCTGCACCCTGAGGAAATGATCATATTTTATTCAAAATCTACAAGCGTGTAAAAGCACAGGCCTCTTGGACTTTCACAGTTTAGAGTCTTCGAAAGAAGCTGACGCCCTATTTCTGCCCATTTTCTCTCTCTTACGTTCCCCCTTTCCTTTCTCTGCAGAATGTCGATTATCTCTTGGACTCAAATGTTTTGTTTTTCCGTTTGTTTCCATGTTGGTGTTAGTTCAAGGTTCGTGTCTTATCTGACTGTTTCGTTTTTTGACTGGTTGATTCAATGTGTTGGCGTTTTTTTAAAATCACGGACACAGCGCCGGTGGTCATTTCAAAAAGAGAAAAGTTTCTGTTTCTTTGACAGTTGAAAATATAATAAGAAACGAACAAGTGCACACCCTCGCCAGCCTCACCTTTTCTCGGGTTTGGTGTGCGCGTGCGTGTTTGGGGTTTTCCTTTTTCATTTTCTTTTTATTGTGCCAATTCGCCGGTGAGTCGAGTGTGTTGAGCTTGTGTCAAGACTTGTGTATCGGGACACTTCTGTGCGAGGAGGTTTTTTGTGTCCTCTCCTTATAATGACCCCTTCCCTCCCTTTCCTCTCCTCTGTCCCTTGACACACCTCTTAAGAGAGGAAAAAACTAAGTACATTCCTGCTTTGGAAAAAAAAAAGGTTGAATAAAAAAATGTTTAAGCACCAATCCCTGGCTTGGCGGTGTGTTTTGTTATCATTTGTAGATTCACTGTTTTGTTTTTTCATTACTGACCTGTTTCACTTTGTGTATGTGTGTCGGCCCTCAATTTGTAGCAAGTACAAGAATGTGTGTGTGTGTCTTTAACAGAAGGTCTCCCTCCTTATCTCTGTTCAGGGCTCGTCTCTGCAGGTGCTCTTTCTCCTACTAATAATGCTGCCAAACTCATCCAATCACACGCACTCTCCCTGCGGCGTTATCAACAAGTTATAAAGCCTGGCTTCGTTAGTGTTGAGTGTTGCCTGGCAACGTATCGACAGATTTCATTCTCTCTCTCTCTCTCTCTCTCTGTCGGTCTTTTTTACCCCTCTTCCCATTTTTCCCTCCTATTCCCCCCTCTATGACTATGGCTTTGTGGCATGTTGCCTTGGCAACTGGTGTCTTTTTCTTTGTTACCAAATGTGTTTTATTTGGTATTGTGTGTGTGTGTGTGTGTGTGTGTGTGTGGACGTCTCCAGATTATGGAATGCCACCAAGGGTGGCCCAGGGTGATTACGCTCTTTGATCTGTGGTCTGTGAGAGTAGATTACATGCCGTCTCGCACACACACACATACACTGACCACAAGTCGAAATCGGCAAAAGCCAACATGTTCGCACACAAATGCGATGGGTCAGTATTGATCTTGGTAGAATCATTTCCCCCGCCCTGGCAACCTGTTGCTGTGACCAAGGCCAAGTGCAATGAAGGTTGACAAATACCAAAGGTCTTGTCTGTTCACACAAGCAGACTGCTAATGCTGCAAATGCTAATTGGTCCATTATTTTCTGTCCAATTTCACTTATTCCTGCTTCCGCTTCATTAACATTCCTTCTTCTTAGGACTCTCTTTAATTCAGTTTACTATTCTAGCTATGATATTTAAGCTTGAAAAAAAAACTAAAATTAGACAAGCTGGTGTAACTGGACCATAATCCAAAGTGTACACCAATGTTCTCTTTGATTCATTGGGGATGCAAAATGGAAAACATTTAATCAATTCCAATGTCTATTTTTGTGTAGAGCCTTTACTTTCTTTCTTTCTAAAGTTTTCAGAGTCCTGTGTCATGTCTGAAATATAGAGACAATTGAACAGTATAGGCTACATAGAAGCATGAAGGACACACAGTCAACATTCGGCCACAAACATATCACAGACATGTCATCATATATACAAACAGCAACCGTATTAGAATTCAGACAGCAGTACCATAGACTGTATAAATAAGTGGACAAACCCTCCGTGACATAACCCATAGAGTTTCTGAAGAGCAGGTCTGAAGCCAAGTGTGCAGGCTCAGGCGGTCGCCATCTTGGCAGTGTCTGACTGCCACCTAACTGGCTATGTATAATGAATGGATAATTTGATGGCTTAATATAATTTCAACTGATGAGTTATATAAAAATTCACCACCTTAGTTGTCATGAACGGGGAAACTAGCTATAGAGACCAAAACCGTTTTTTGTACCAGGCTGTAAACATGTTTATTTCT
>JAOEHI010003131.1:0-11010 GCA_025447815.1 Percopsis transmontana
AGATAGATAGATAGATAGATAGATAGATAGATAGATAGATAGATAGATAGATAGATAGATAGATAGATAGATATCACCGTATATGCCCTTTGCACTTGGGCAGCGTGTCTGGCACGTTCTGCGTCAGGTCAGATGTTGGATTGGATCAGGGCTCTGTAGCTAATGAGCTTAGCCTTGTTGCTGACATGGCAACCAGTGCTGGTTGGTTGACAGAGCTGGTTGCACAACTTCTGCTCCTCTCACTTGATTTGACCCAGACAAATCAAGTGAGGACAAAGAAGTATTTCCTCTAACCAGAAATAAAAATAGCCGTGATTTTATAGTATTAAAATATGGGGCAGGATGGTCTAGTAGTCTAGGTGTTGGACTCCCAGCCAGAAGGTCATGGGTGCGAGCCCCAGCTTTGGCCTTCCTGTAAGCCTCCTTGAGCAAGATGCCTAATCCCTATCTGCTCCATGTAATGGCACCATGTAATTGTTGACAAATGTACTAATTGTAAGTCGCTTTGGATAAAAGCGTCTCCTAAATGCTGTAAATGTAAATGTAAATATATGATCTTGTCTGCCACTAGATGTCGCAGTAGATCAAACTAAAACAAACGCTTCGTTGACCACACGCATGTACGGGCGGCCGGGCCAGCTATGAAAATAAAGAACAGAGAAGCTCGGAGTACAACACAGAGGGAGTGTGACAACATTCTCTGCTCAGGACGCTATTACTCCACTATATCTATACGTAGAACATAGTTGTTTTCTGCTATATCAATGTTCAAAATATCATATAGAGCACCTTTAATCTCCAATGGCGAGAGAATGCGAGGGTGTAAAAAACGTGTTTTGCGTTGTACCGACGCAAAACATTTTTTCACAGTGCGTGTCACATTATCAAGCTTTTTAATTCTGTCTGTGCAACCACTTGTCCTAACCATTCAAAAGGTCATATTACTGTTTTTCTGTAATACAGCTACTGTAATACTGTATATGCTGCTCTATTTCCATGTATTTGGTTCAGTCTTGTCTTCCCCCCTTGTATGAACCAAGCAAACCTCAGACACGCTCAGCACTCGTGTATTAGCAGCGCTACATCATTTTAAATGGCACTCTTGCTGTACGAATGTCCTTGGAAGACCTTACCAGCAACCTAATGGCAGCGGGATGCTTCAGACGAACAGCGTCGAACAGCGTCTAATGCTAATGTTTAATGAGAAGATGAGACGGTGGAACTGTAGGGAAAATCAAAACAAAGAAGGAACGGCAAATGAGAGAGGAGGAAGAAGACAGAAGATGATTCAGTGGCATGCGGAAACACATTATTTATTTATTTAACTTTATCAACCTTGTCTTTAGTGTTTTTTTAATTCTCATCCACTACTTGTTGAATTTGTTGCTGATGCACTTGATTCGGCATAGCTGCATGCAGAGCACACAACTCAAACCATGGACACTCCATATGGGAAGAGTGTAGACATAACACCACTGGATGTCAGACATAACACCACTGGATGTCAGACAACGTGTTTTCTTACTGCTGAACCCAGGCAAAACTGAGCAATTGGTATTTAGCCCAGGCAAAAAATCGGGCACGCATCAAGAACCTTGGTGTTATTTAAATCCTGCCTCAAACATTTCACATCAAGGCTCTCAAAAAGGCTGCTTTTTTCCCTGCTGATTGGAATCTTTGTCAGAATGCTGCAGCTAGAATTTAGAAACAAAAGCTGAAACCAAATCACATCGCAGCCATGCTAGTCTCACTCCACTGGCTGCCAATGCGGGCTAGAGCTGATTAATATGTTTGACTTTTTAGTTACGATGCCATCAGCAGCCCGGCTGTAGCGTATTTATCTTGTCTTGTTTGTGTGTGTGTGCACATGTCTGTGCATGCAGTATATGCTTGTGCCAACATGTAAGAGAGTAATTATGAGCAGTCTGTTTGTGTGTACGTGCGCTATGTAGCCTCCACCATCTCCCAAATTGTGTATCGCTGTGTTGTTTAATGTAAAGTGCGTTGATACTTGACTTGTAAACATGCCTTCAGTGTGGGTTGACAGTGCATAGTTTATATAACCAGATGCTGCCATCTAGTGTCTAACCCCTGCTACTGCTACTGTTTTAGACCAGACTCGCCCAGTCACTAGCATGACTACTGTAGCTTGTCTGTGAAAATTGCTACAGGTGCGTCTGCTGTGCGTAGCGACCCAACACGGTGACCTGGAAACTGTGCGCTACCTGCTGCACGTGGGCCGCGTTGTGCTGACCCAGGAGCTGTCTGAAAACAACCCTGCCATCCTAGCGGCCCACTACGGCCACGCCAGCCTGGCCAAAGAACTGCTGGACTCTCTGCCTGGTAGGTCCTGGTAGTAACAGTGAAGAACCATATATTAAGATCAATATTGTTGTTGTTATTATATAGGACGGCTCAATTAACTATGTATACATTTGTTTTACATTTTACAATGACAGTTGGGTATTTTATCCAAAGTGACTTACAGTGTGTACAGTTACAGTATTAAGGAGCAGGCCGGGGTTAGGCATCTTGCTCAACTATGCTTGCAGGTAGGGCGGGCTTGTTAGGAGATCGAACCCTTTCGGGGTGGGAGGCAACCACCCTAACCACTATACCATCCTGCCCCCTTAGTGTTGGGGGGGGGTGGGGGATAGGTCTGCTTGACTACAGGTCCTGGGTAATTGTGCTTAGTGACTGTAAGTCACTATGCTTAAATCTGTTGCTAAATGACCAAATGTAATGCTGATGCTAACAACACAGCCCGTTTTATGTGGTACTGTCCCTTTGTCCGCCTAGGCCCCTGCCCGAGGACTGACCTGTTGAACTGGATGCTAGCTACGGCATGCCAGCAGGGACACTTGGAGGTGGTTAGACTGTTGGTCCAGGGTTACCATGTCAACGCCACAGACTGCGCCATCCAGAGCGACCAGTTTGCTGTCATAACAGGCCTGCCCCTCTACGCCAGTGCTGAAGCAGGTGGGAGGGGCCGGCTAAATGCTCGGAAGATTGTAGCGTGGACAGAAATGAACTGGGGAGAAGCTCTATCTTTTCTTTGGCCAGCCAATGGGTCTGCAGCTGTTTATTTACCAACCCACACATGGGTAACGCACACCTCTTACCCATACCAAAAACACACTTTCATGACGGTGAAAGCACAGAGCAAACCGAACGAATACAATAAAATACATCTCAGGTACATCCCAAATAGACCAGCAGTAAAATGTAAACAAGGTCATTACAGTATAAAGACTACTAACATCGGCATGCAATAATAAATGCTTTGTACACAATAGATAAAGCCCCATGGCCTTCTGGATAATGACAATCCTCTCAAAACTCCAGGCCACCGCTACAATATACTGACCTTGTATGAAGGTGTAAATTGTTAGATAAGAGAATTCAGCTCGCCTTGTTGTCGTACTTGAATATATTTATTCAAGTTTGGCCAAGGAGAAACACATACAAGCGTGTGTGTAGGATGTTTCTGAGGAAGAAAATACACCTGATATTTGTACTACGGGTACAACTATACTGGAACTATAATGTAACTATAACTACTGGAGTTAGATGCTGTAGAGAGGGAGCAGTTTACAATGGGGAACATTCTATACTACTGGTATAGAGAGGGGTCTAGAGTTTACAATGGTAAACAAACAGGGTAAAGAGGGGGCACAGCACAGGTGCAATGCTAACACACATGATGGAGAAGAGAGGAGGTGAGGCAACAGGAGGTGGCTGTATAAAGCATTAGTTCAGGTCACCAGGGGGTCACCAGATGTTGTTGCGTCAGGTCATTTCTCTCACGTGTATACGTTGTCCCGCCTTAACGGGTACAACACAGCTGGACTGACGTATGAGAGTCAGGGAGCTGTCAAACGGGGCCTGTACACGCCCAGAACGTACTAAGTAGACGTGTAATCAAACACATGAACTGTTATCGAGCTGTGTTAAGTAATACATTTTTAGTTTAGTTTGACATCATACTTTACTAATTCAGTTCAACCTTTCAGGGTATTTCAATAAATACACATTAAATGGTTAATGGCTACCGTTACTGTATCTTTAATTGTGGTACCGGCTCAGCTTTTAGATGGCGAAATCCACCAACAAAAGAACTGAAAGGGGATTTCCACCTGCTGTGTTGTTCCTTGAATGTCCCAACCCACGCACAGCACTTCCTCTTTTAATAATGAGCGGTCTGTGCGTGTTTACATTTGGCAGGCAACGAGGAGATCGCCTTATTCCTGCTGCAGAATGGAGCCGGCTTCTCCTCGTACACTCTGATGGACCACCCGGCCTTCAGTAAAAGGCTCCTCAGACAGAGAGTCCAGGAGGTCTCTGACGCGGGAGATGAGGTAGGTGTAGGTGTGGGGGGGTGGAGCTGGCCTACATGTAAGCATCCTTGATCTGCTTCGTGTAGCACTTGTCGTTGTACACATTGTAAATCAGGCCGCTTACGCTTTTCATCCAAAGCGACTCACAGTGCTTTGTACAGTTCCAAGTATTAAGGAGGGCTATACTGTGTCCCACCGTCTCCCCTGGGCCTCGGCAGGCGCTCAGCGTGGGCTGGTGCGGCCTGAGGCTGCCCTGGCTGGAGCTGGACTGGTTCCTGGACGCGTCGTCGCGCATCGCTCACCTGGACCTGTCCGGCAACGAGCTGAGTGCCTTGCCCTCCGTCGTGCCCTGGGGCCTCGTCCAGCTGCGGTCTCTGGACCTGTCGGACAACCTGCTCAAGGAGCTGCCCCCTGCCCTCAGCTCCCAGGAGGTGATCTGCACCAGGTACCCCGAGACTAGGGTGATGTCTTTGTACTTTAATTCACTGTCTTTAAAGGTACACTCCTCGATTTGTGTTGTAGAACCCCCCCATCCAAGAACCCCAAAATTTCCACCCTAGCTCATTGTTTTTGTATTTTGAACTTTAAACGGGCTGCGAACGGGGCGCATGTCTGTAGAGGGAGGAGTAGAGGACGGTGTGAGTCTAGGCACTCTGTAGGGTGATGGGTAGAGAGGAGTGCAAGACAACTCGGCAAACAACAATGCTGGTTGGGCTACAGTTAGAAAAATATAATTTTGCGTTGAGAAAAATTAGAAGATTTTGAATTTGTGGGGTAAGAATAATGATGTGAATGTGTACAGTATATGTGTGTGTTATTTATTTACATGCACAACAGAGTCCACATTCCCCCTGAGAGGTGGTGGTTGTTTTTTTTCCTGAGATATTGTGTCATGTCATATTTGCATGTCGTACACGAGAACAGACAGCAGATCATCTTCTTGTCCCCCAAGACCTCCATTTTCTTTCTCTTTTTGTTTCTCAGCTTACACCAGATGAACCTCTCACAGAACCAGCTGACCGTGTTGCCGGCGGGACTGCTCCATCTCACCCGCCTCCAGAGACTGTCTGCTGCCAAGAACCAGCTCACGTCTCTGTTTGATATCCCTCCCGGTACGCCACAGCTCCTGTCAGAAGGGCTTGAGAAGCACTACTTTATGAAATCTCAAAACTTTATACATTGATAGATGTGTTTTTTTTTTTAATTCACAATTTCAAATTCACGTGTTTCTGATATACTACCAACTGCTCAAATTAGACCCATTTCTTTTATTCTGTACTGTATTTAGTCTTTTTGTTGTCAACCCCACTTCTGCATTCTGCCAGCTACTAACTGGATTGGCCTTCGTAAGCTTGAGGAACTGGACTTATCTGATAACTGTTTGACCAGCCTGCCGTCATCCATCATGCACTGTTTGAAATCGCTTTCCTTCCTCAACATCTGCCGGAACAGACTGTCCTCATTTCCCGATCCGTGGGCCTGTCCCCTGGTAAGAAAACACTGCCAAAAAATCAATATATACAGTATTCATCAGGCAAAAACTTCAACCCTGACTCCTTACCCTGGACTGATGATAGTGATTTAGGTTCAGTGAATCGGTTATGCCGATCGTAACATAATTCAGGCTGCTTCCTGCATTGTGTTGTTAAAGGTACATTCAAGGAATTAATGGTGCACAGAAATCCCCTTGTGGTCTAAAGCAGTGTTACCTAAACGTTGGTGTTTTGGTTTGAAATTCCATCAGCACATTCCCTCCCCTACACCTGAGTGCTAAGTGACTCACATGCCTTTCTACCCCTTCCCCTACAGCTGCCCACACTTTCAATGATAGTTGTTTCACAAACATAAACTGTAAGCTGAGGCTGCGTATTTTTTATTTTTTATTTTTGTGGGGGGGGGCTGTAACACAATTAGCGAGCGTACCTTTTTAAAATTGGATTTCTTGCCTTGTAGAAACAATGCAAAGCTTCTTCCAACCTAATCGAGAGTCTTCCCAACACCATATCCATTTTCTGGAGGACCCAGCTACAAGAGGTGGATTTCTCTGACAACAGCCTCAAGGAGCTGCCGTCCTACATATTTGAGCTGGAGGTAATGACAAAGGGGTAATACAGAATGGTTTACAAAGCTGCTTCAGCCAAGAAAGCAGTTCTTATTATTGGTGGCAAATCACTTGCTAATTCAGATTAGCTTCCCTGGTGATTGTACTGTACTTCCCCGTTAAAGTGTAATTAAACTTTTGCTAAACCCTCAACTCTTTAGCTTTCCTACCTCTACGTACACACATGTAGCCTACACGTGCTCGCACACACATAAGAGTACTGCCTTGTATTACTTTGATCCCTTAAAAGTCCTCTAGATGGCACTGCTGCGACTCTGTGAATTTATTCAACAATGACAAAGCCTCAATGTTTTGCGGTTTTTCATCTACAGGCTAAACTAAATATTTGTCTGGCTTTACTAACAATTGTTTGAAAAGAATGCTAATATGCTGAATTCTTGGAAATGCCGTGCATGCTCGCTTGTTAAGAACTCTTATGTCGAGTGTCAGCTGAGGCAAAAATGTCAGTGTCCAATATGCCACCATGGCAATTGAAAGAAAGTAAGAAAACGGTTAAAGTTTACAATGTTAAAAACAGCTCCTCTCTCACCTTTCAGGCCCTTGTCTGCTTGCGGTTGTGTCGGAATCAGATTTCCAGTCTCCCGGCACCAAACAAATGGAAGTGCTCTCGCCTCCGTTCGCTTGACCTTTCGCGCAATCAGCTGGGCAAGTAGGTCATCGCTTAATATACTTAATATATAATCTACTGAAAACTAGATTTCCTTTGACATATTGAGCAAAATATGAGCATGTGTCTTAGGGACTATTCTAAAATATTTTAGTAATGAAAGGTCAGTCCTTAGGAGCAAGTACTGTACCAGAAGGAATGTAAACGGTAATATTTGTATACACATGCTATTTTGCCGTGTTTGCCATTTCCTTCTTCCTCTCAAAACAGCTAGTATCAAGTCATCTTTTTCTTTGGAAAGTCTCGTCTACATTTACTGTATTGGTTGGTAAGAGCACATGACTGGCTTCATTACCAAGTGTAGGTTAATTCTCAACACTGCCTTCATCTTCAAATTGGATTTTCAAAAATAACTTGATAAATAAAATAAGCAGGATGATTTGACAGGTTTATTAAAAGTTCTGTCCATATACTCCTATACAACTCTTCCAGCACATGTACAGTAAATCATATGCATTATTAAACTTACTTATTCAACATTTTTCCCTATTTAGAACAGAGGAGGGTCACAAAACCAAGAGGCTGGCCTTCCTGACAACATGGAACAGGAGAGACCCAGATCCAGGTACAGTTGCTTTGCAGCTCACTGCCCTTCACTCTGGACATCTATATTACACATTTGAAATTAGAAAGTGTTTAGACATGCGTTATTGATAAAAAATAAAACCTTTCCTTATTTTTCTTGTGTGTAGCCATTTTAGAAAATCCATGTGTATAAATTAGTTAACTAAATGAACAATTGACAAATGAACAAGGACTTTGTGTATAAAATATATAGACGGTTTAACATCTAATTCACTCCAAAATAGAAAAAAGGCTATGCGATAACCTTACTGAGTAATAATAATTTGGGTGCACGTTGTTATATTGTCAATCAGATTGCAAGATATTGCCCCTTATCAGTTTGGCTCTCTGCCTCTGCTGTTGCATGGAGGGGAAATAAGCTATTTCCTCTCAAGGTCACACATTTCAATTAACAAGTTATTTCCACCACGATTAAAATGTAACTCCTGTCATGCACTTACTTTGTGCGTGTGTGTGTCGGTATCTGCTCTCCTGGACCCGCTTTGGGTAGTGTGTCCCATCGAGTTTCCCATGATCCTCCGGGATTCACTGGAAGTGCTTTTCTTGAACGACAACCAGCTGGAGTGTGTGCCCCAGTCCGTGTGTGGTCTGGCCAACTTGAACGAGATCTATCTGGCCAAGTGAGTCACACACACACACACACACACACACACACTTTATACACACGGTTGTGACGTTCGTCTTACTCCAGCTGCTGCCAGCTGTTTAGCCGTTTATACAGCACTACAATTCGTCGGCTTTCCTGCACTTTAGCGCACATAAAATAGAATCGTTCAGGAAGTCTTACAACCGCAGGTCCCTTTTTGTTGTTACTTGAATGCTGATGGAAGGTTTCCTGTGTGGATGTTTTCACTATCCTGTAAACTCACAATATACACACGTAACGCTATAAGCCCCGTCCCTCATCCGTCACTCTTCCTGTCCTGGCGGCTGAGCAGTAATCCCGGCATCCGGGAGCTGCCAGTTGAGCTCGGGCAGCTGTCCAATCTGTGGCAGCTGGACATAGAAGAGCTGAACATCTCCAACGTCCCCCAGGAGGTCAGGAGAGAAGGTAAGCACCGTACACGGTTTTTAAATGATGTTCTGGGACTGTTTACAGTTTGTTCAGACTGGTGAAAGAGCTCTGTTTTTTTCACAGTATTTTTACAGTATTTTCTGCTACACTCGCAGCTGTATCGGGAAAACCGTATTGGCTGTGTATCTACTCTCACTTAACAAATATCTCACTTAACTCTCACTTAACAAATATCCAACCAATATTCCAACCTTGACTCGCTATCCTCAATGGACTCCTCACGTGCCCTTAACAAGTGTTGGTTCCCCCAGGTCCCGTGTCCGTGCTGGCCTTCCTGAGGGCCCACCTGCGCAAGGCGGAGCCCTGCCGGCTGATGAAGATGCTGGTGGTCGGCCCCCCGCGCCAGGGCAAGACCGCCCTGCTGGAGGCTCTGCAGACGGGGAGGACGTCTCCGTTCAGCACCGCCGAGTGCAGCATCTCCACCGCCACCTGGGAGCTGGAGAAGCCCAGGAGCAGCAGGAACGCAGTGAGGAACCGCACTCGCACACGCACACGCACACGCACACACAGGCCTGGATGCCGCCGTAGTCACTTGTGTTGTTCAGGTATTGATCCGTTTTAAGTGTGCTCTAAGCTGTGCCGTCTTTACTGGCAGAGGGTGACTTGTATTTCCTGACCTGTCTGAATCAGAGGGCACGTCAAGACAGAGAGAAGCTTTTAAAACGCAAACTGCCGAGCCAGGCTGCCAAAAACTAAGAGTTCCTGCTAGGGGAAGCATTTGACCCGCCGTCAGGTCACCTCTGTGTTGGAGACGGCCTGTTTATGTAATGTTGCTGGGCAGTTACGCCACAGTCGTGAGGGTCAGATGGTTGTTGCGGTTGTCTGAGGGAGATGGGGAAAGGAAATACAGAAACTCAAGAATCACCACGTTAGCATGTGTTGTTATCTTCGACCGCTACAGGCTATGTTTAAGATCTAGTATCGTTGTGTGAGTTTGTAATCTAAATACCTACCATTTTGGGAAGGATATGAAGTGTATAATCCCACATTATAAATGTTTCAAGGGCCCAGTTTTGCTCATCACTACCGATTTTCCCTAAATTGACATTACCACGGCAACAATAAGGCCAAAGTATAATGCCAATGCACAATGCAGACATGCTCTTGGGCTCTTCAAAGTATGCTAAGTTTGAGGACCTACACATGGGCCTACACATGGGCCTACACATGGGGCCTACACATGGACCTACACATGGGGCCTACACATGGGCCTACACATGGGGCCTACACATGGGGCCTTCACATGGGCCTTCACATGGGGCCTTCACATGGGCCTTCACATGGGGCCTACACATGGGCCTACACATGGGGCCTACACATGGGGCTACACATGGGGCTACACATGGGGCCTACACATGGGCCTACACATGGGGCCTTCACATGGGGCCTACACATGGGCCTTCACATGGGCCTACACATGGGGCCTACACATGGGGCCTACACATGGGCCTACACATGGGGCTACACATGGGGCCTACACATGGGGCCTACACAGCACACATGAGCAGTCGACGTGCACAGGTCTGCGCGGCATGTCCTCGTACCACCGAAAGTTTGAGTCCGCATGGACTGCGCGCTTGACGAAATCTACGCCATGCGCAGCAGTCCGTAGTATACATTGCAAACGCAAAGTATACTACGGCCTTTAGAGTTGAAATACAACGTAAAGTATGTTCTGATTTAATGACCGCTAAGTAGTTAGCCGCGTGTGCGTTTGTCTACAGAGGGACTCTGTCACCTTCAACGTGTGGGACATCGGGGGTCCGGCCAGCATGTCCACGGTGAACCAGTGCTTCTTCACGGACAAGGCCTTGTACTTGGTCATCTGGAACCTGGCTCTGGGGGAGGAGGCTGTGGCCAACCTGCAGACCTGGCTGCTCAACATCGAGGTGACTGCTGGTTCGGTGGCAACGCTGAAATAAAGCGTTAAAGCGATTTGTGTACAGATCAGAGCATGTGAGGGGGGCGGGGAGTGGGAGCAGGCGGATATCGGACAGGGTGCACAGCGGCATTTTAAAAGTACGGAGCGTCCCCCCGCCCCACTTTTACTCCGCTCACACCACGTGTCTGAAACGTGCTCATTGATTAGGCCCATTGATTCGTTTAATTTTACAGGACTTTTTGTGTATTCCTTCTTACATAGGCTGGGCCTAATTTGTAATTTTAAATAAAACATTTCTATTTGGAAAATGTTGTCGTTGCTCTTTAGTTCTTTGGGAGGTAA
>JAOEHI010003132.1:0-11008 GCA_025447815.1 Percopsis transmontana
CACACACACACACACACACACACACACACACACACACACACACACACACACACACACACACACACACACAGACAGAGAGAGAGAGACTGACTCTAATTTGACTCGAGGCATGTAACAAAGCCAAGGTGGAATCGGACCGGGGAACAGAGCAGGATATTTGAGAGGCAGTAGGCAGGATATGAGAACAGAGCCATCACTTCACCGCTGCCAGGCAGACTGCAGTGGAATCAGCTGTGTGCTATCCCGTCCATATAACGGCTGTCTTTTTCATAGCGCATTCAGAGTAGTCTCGCTAGGATCAAACAAACTACTGGCTACACAAATACTGAAATACTTCTTATTTTTCGATCCAAGTTAAGACATCAGCCCAAGTGACACACAGTAGAGACACATTTTTTCCCAGGCCTTTTTTGCTGTAAATTGTAGTGGGTTTGTGTGAGTAAGCCGGCTGTTGGTGTCTTGTAGAATTAGCCACAGGGATGACTAAAGCATGCAACAACATGTTACAGTCATTATGCTGCCACAAAACTACAAAACCAGTAAGCAACTACAAGCAACACAGCCAATAAAGTGCTGGCCAGGACCCCCCCCCAAAAGGGATAGCGAGAGTTTTTAAAAGCAAGACATTCACATGAGCTACACTACACTAGGAGGCCTAGAACTCACACAGTTATCCCAGCCGTTGCCCCAAACTTGTGTTTCCTGTAAACAACCTGCAGATGCCAAGGTTGGTGATTCAGCAGTTGGTGTAGGGTGCCAGTTTAAACTCCAGCACTGGCGGGCTAAATCACGGCAGGGTAAAAGAATGAGCTCACCGCCCCTCTCCATTTCATGGGAGTTGCAGTGACAGAAGACTGCAGCTTCCTAGTGTGAAGCTATCAGTGTGTTCTGCTATCAAAATAGCATGTATAGAAATACCCTTTTCTGCCAACATTACAGTAAAAAGAAAAAAAGCTGTCACAATAGCTGTTTGACAGCCCCTTTTTATTCTCCCTTGTGAGCCATTGTGATTAACATAGCGAAACAAAAAGCAGCCCAATTCGCAGTACCTTAAAGTGCTAATCTGCAAAATGGTAATTTCCTTTGTGTCACAATTAACATCAAAGATAGAAGCCAATCATATCTACAATGTGCTCATTGTGCAGTAGCACAAAGCATCTTCCACGTTTGCGGACAAAGCGCAATCCTTCGCGTCACACTTTCCTGCCGATGGAGGTTCGCAAACCAGGCTTTTAGAATAAATGTTTGTTTCTGTCAGTTATAATGGCGTTCAGCACCTCACTGATATCTCATGTATTGAGGAATCACTCTGTTGACACTTCTCACAGGGCTTCCAATGCAGTTCAATGGGCCGTTAATCATTAATTATGGGAATCGTTTTATTATAGGGTCTAAATACAGCATTATGTTCCCTCACTGCCCTGCCCTGGTATTAGCTTTCTCTAACCATCCGAGTTCCCATTGTGTTGAAATGTTATCTCAGTCATAACTAAAAGAAACTCAATGTGATGAGGCCTTCACCTGCTAGCCCCTTCACCTTGTTAGCATATCACTCAGTGTTCCCGGTGGACAAGAGCTCCGGTTACCCCGGTGTGCTGAGAGCACCAACAAGGGAGGAATGTGAAATAGGCCTCTGGATTCGTGTCTCCACGGAGGGCTGGACAGGACTTGGTGACAGTGAACAGAAAGGGCCCTTTGTTCCTGCAAGCCGTTCCCCCCACTATGCAGAGGTCTCCTGAAGCTAAGGTTCTTTGGGAGAGCTCGGGTTATGCAGGGTTTAACACACACCAGCGACTTAATGACGAATTACACCAATGTTTTTAACATTAAATCTTTATTGATTAGAACAGCAAACATTCTAGAGAGCAGTGATTTTGCAAGGGATGGCCACGATGGTAAACTGGGAGGGGGCCTTTAAAAGCAATTTCCTCAAGCATCTAGCAATGAATCAAACAATTAGAAATACAATGACGACTGCATGATGGCCATAATATCTACAGACAGCTTTGCCACAGTGGACGAGAACTCATCCGTGCCTAGCATCTTAGCGGAGAGTCTAGACTAGAGCATTGCTGCAAGCGGCCACCAAATCAAAGGCTTCAAGCAGTTGGCTGTAGTCGCTCTGGCATTAAGACAGCTGTGCATCCAGGTGCGTGAACGTACACAAAATGTACCCAAACCACAAAACTTCAGGAGACCTGTGATGCATGGTTACATGCATTCTAAGTACATTGTAAGAACTACACATTTATTCACGCGCCACTGATGTCAAACACACGCACCATTTAAGCATAATCGCAGCTTTCCCCCCCCTCCAATAAACGTAAAAAACACTGCCAACAACAAGATGAGAACAAATGATATTTGTGGACAGAGCAACTGTGGTGTGAAGACTCAGTACACAGTAAACTCTACGGCACATATCGCAGCTCTCCCAATATACTGGACGAGCAGATTAACAAGCAAATGGAGTTGACCGTAGCCAAATAAAAATAAAATAAGCAGTTTTACATCAATGTGGTCGTTTTTGGGAGATGCTGTTGAGATGCATGTTGATGCTATGTGTGACTGAACCCAATCCTTCGATACAAGAAGCCAGATGCTAACTAAATTAAATCTTTATGAACCTGAACAGAGATGGTACATTACCCTGTACAACATGCTACATTACCCTTTCTGACATAAGGTTATTCCTAAATGATATGTATTTATCATGTAATCAGTCTATTAACAACCTGTAATAATATTGATCACATTGAGAAGAAGCCAAGCCATGTTGTATGTTAATTGGATTTACCCAGACCTACTCAAGTGCGTCATCCATTGATGCCCGTCGTGACAGACATGCATACAAACATTCAACTGGATTAGATACGCTGGGCTCCCGAAGACGATAACACGCTTAACATGGACGATTTAGTAAAGACAACAAAATGACCCATAATAGTTATCACTATGACATCATTACATGTAATATTTGTACTGTGTATACTTGGAGTAGCCACATGTAGGTTCTTGAAGGAATTAACATGAAATAATACTTCCAGTATTAGCAGCTAGCCTCTGTTATTGTAGGCATTAGGCGTGTTACTTTCCTGGGTGATGTGCCATAAACTTCTGGCCTCAACATGCATGGGAGTTCCACTGAACCGGACATCTTTAAATTGACAAAATAAATTCCCCTCTGGCATGATCTCTACCTGTCCAAATGATTACCTTAACTACCTTAACTATTACCTACAATGGAGATAATGCCTTTCAGCGCTTCGAAAACACCTAATCAAGTACAATTGTTTTTTTTAGGTTTAAAACTCTGCTCTCCATAGCCACATATACAGGTCTTATTATAGCTACTGATGTGAAATACAGAATATTTCCTCAAATCCATGAAATAACTGTAAATTCAGGTTTGAGCCATTTATAATCCCATCTTCGCTATCCCAAAAGTGAATTTTGTCGAGATTTCTGGAAATGTATTTGAATCTAACTTTATCTTTTACAGATACCTAGCTAACCAACTTTAAAAAAGGTAACCAAATGTGCCCCCCCCCCCCACCTCACCCCAGCATTCACTGTTTAATGTACTGAAAATAACCCTGCCACTAACGCAGACGGACTGGCCGCATATCTCTGAAGCCTACTGGTGAACGCAACAGCTCCATTTAAAACTCATAGTCTCAAATTTAAGTATAGAGCAACAAATGCAGTATAAACTTTCAGGACTAATGGGTACAGTGAAAACGATCATCTCTGCATATAGAGAGCCTTTGTGCCAATGGAAATATCTTCTAAATCGTCTCACTTATACGACTAATAATGTAGGAATTGGTAGCAGGGTGCTGAAAGCAGCCCCGTAAAAGCCCAGTGTTGCATTTCCAGATTTGGCAAAAAAGCCCCAGACAAAGCTCTGTTAACTACAGAGAAGAGACAGAAAGGCAGTATTTAGAGATGAAAGAAGTATTCATGATGATATAGGGAAAAAGAAGATGATCACATTATGCAGTACCTTGGGGCTGTAGCACAGTAGCAGCCATTACAGGTCCTAATGTGCCATGAAAAAACTCATATATTAGTAGGGGGCAATATAACTCACAGTTTAATATGCCGGATGGCAATACATCTCACTTAGTTCAATATGCCTGATGCAGTACTCTGAATGTGAATATCTCTAGTCTAGTGTCTAGTGGTCTAGTGTTAGATTGTCTAGTGGTCTGGGTGTTGGACTCCCAGTCGGAAGGTTGTGGGTTCAAGCCCCAGAGTTGGCCTACCTGTAAGCATCCTTGAGCAAGCTGCCTAACCCCTATCCGCTCCATGTAATAGCAGAAGCTTTTATCCAAAGCAAATTACCTAATTGTAATATCTTTATGGCTAAATTCTATAATATGGAGGTAAATAACAGTTCTGCTTCCTCTATGGGATGGTGGCTATTAGGGGTGACCCGAATAGTCGACTATTCAATAAAAGGAGCCTGATTCGACTGCCAATCTCACAGCTGAATAGTCCCAAAATGTAGTTATGAAACAATGATATTTATTACGGCTATATAGGGGCACTGAATGTCTGATTTTACATAGAATTTCTTTGTTTCTCCCAATAAATCACAATATATAGTCTATTTTGGTATAAATATCAGCCTATTAATGTTAATAAAAATGTGAAAATAAGTCGTGCTTTTAATCAATCTCCTTAGTGTGCGTGAATAACAGACATTTAATGGGTTGAACCAATGATAACGAACCATTGACGTCGATGTCATGACATTAGCAGAACAACTCATTACATTCTGTAGGAGCCGGTAAACGTTTTGATAACGGCCACAAAGTCTACAGAATTAAGAAAACATATGTGGAAAATATTAGAGCAAACCTCTGATATGAATATATAAATTTAACATTTAACTGTTTTAATAATGGTAACGAGATCACGTCAGCATTAAAAAGGCATGATACTAGCCCACATAGCAATCTCTATGTGTGAAAAACACTCAAGACTGCCTGAAGTTTCTGCCAATCTTTTTTTTTATTTTATTCCAGCCTGCATGTTATGACTGCATTTTCTGTGAGGAAGTTCTGAATTGTGACACATTCATTGTTGTATTTGTGCGTTTGTAGCTACTCTCTTAACGACGGTTAGACCTATGCAGTGTTGGATTTGTTATCGTGTTATATCCTCTTTTATGTCATCTATAGATAGCCATTCATCTGACTGGCTCATTGATATGTGCCTGTGGTATTCTGACATGAGTACTAGGCATACTAAAATGCACTACCGGTTGGCCAGTACCCGGCCAGTATAATTATAGATCAATGAGTTAAAAGAAAGTAAAAAAAAAAAGGGTCAACGATCAGTCGACCATGGGCAAGACTTGGAAAAATCAGATTTTATTGTAAATTCTTAGTCGGGGACACCCAGTGGAGGTTCTACATTGAATTCATTTAAAATTTTTCTACTCTATTTACATTTTGGCCCAAATTTTTGCCCAAAACTTTTTGCTAAGACAGGCTACCGGACAGGCTCAGAGATATTATAAAAAAAAAAAAGTAACAAGATCAATTCACTTTTTTTCCCCCCTTCTGGTGAACAGAAACAACCTTAATGGTGGTTTAACCTAACATTAATAAAAGGAAGTGATGCCAATGATATTTAGCATTTAGCTACTTAGCTATTTAGCATTTGTGTATTTGAACAGCCTAGCTTCCGTATTCAGTCAGCAGCTGTCACCAATTATGACCAGACTTTGTGCATTTCTGAAAAGCTACTTTACTGTATCTCTCACCACATGCTAGGTAAATATGAACATGTCAGTGAATCTTTTTACAAGGACTCCATTGTGTTTATATTAAACCTGAAAACTTTGGTTGAACAGACAGCAAAGCTTTCACAACCAATATAGTTTCCATCAAGCTAGCCTGTAAAGTAACAGTCCATTGCTCTCTGAATCACCAGCAGCTGTTTGGGAGCCTTGTTCATGCTGAGGAGTGGAGGCTAAGATTTGTCAATCTGAAACATTCACCGTCTCAGAGTCACAGAGAGGAAGAGAACAACTACCCAGCCCCTGCTATACTGCAGTTCTCTTTGCTACTTGGAGTTGGACATCGATGGTCTGGTCCTTAACTATGGCCAAGGAGTCTCACGTTATGTCTGGGTTGATAAATTAAAAAGAGCTTTGCAATAGAAACGTAACAGACGTAATAATTCATACAACAAAAAAGGAAAGGTGTGTAGATAATTTCTGCTTCTGCTCTGGAAAAGGTTAGCGGGTAGTTTGTTAGAAGTGGTCTGAGAAATTGCGGTAAACCGTCATGCCCGAAAAGGTTTAAGTTTGCATATTTCTGAGCATCACAGCTACCACTTTCACTGACATAGTAAAAAAGATTTTTTCTATACATAATAACATAATTGACGGTGTTAGAACACTTAGCCTAGGCCTACTCCTGCAGTGACTCATTATAATTCCACGCAGGCCCTTAAGGCTCTCATCAGTGCATTCTTTAAAAACGAACTAAAGTCAATTTTTTTTAAAAGCACTCACGAGGCAAGACACTGAACTCTTATTCAAAATAAGCCACAACATCCACTCAAGGAAAAACCTGTCAAGGGCAGGAGGTTTCTGCCATGCAAGCGCCCCTGACAAAGGCCAGGGCCCCATTTCATGCTCAGAGCAGCTATGCAAACTTCTACAGAAAAGGCCTTAAAAAAAGAAAGAAAAAAAAAAAAAAGAAAAGGACACGCTTATCTGATAACGTGCTGAAGGCAAGAGTGTCCAGGAGCCTTTGAAAGGGTCTCTCTTAAGCTCTGATGCGCTGCCATGCCCTGTTGGCCCCGAGGGCTGTACAGCACAGATACAACTGGCGTATTGTGTTGGAAGGAGGAAGCATCTCGAGTGTCTTCCATGCCTGTGATAAACCTGGCTCGGCCCGGGGACGTGCATGTCAGGAGGGTGAGCTGACCTCAAGTTGCTTCTGAGCAGAGCAGGTTGGCAGGAGAACAGAGGGACACTGCCTCCTCCTTTTCTCTTCTTCCCCCTCCAGTCACCCTTCACCATCCCTCTAAAAATACCAAGCGAGACACGGCAGCAGGGCCGAGCTCAACCTCCGCGCTGGAGTTCACTCAGGACATGCTTTTTGCTCACATCTCTTAACATTAATGCATTAAAAACAATGTATGGGTCTGTCAATACAGGCAAGACATTAGCGTAAATCAGCCCTGCTCTTGTTCTTTCCAGCTGCCCCCCCCCCCAAGATCCCGTAAGATGCAGTAGGAAACAGTCCTGCTGAGAAATTCTGGGGAAAAGGAGTGGATTTCCAGCACAATAAATCCCACCTTAAAAAGGGACACTCCTCCATTTGTGTTTGGAATTATTCATGTGGTTGAAACTAGCACTACAAAAATAACTTGCCCGTTAAAAACTGCAACAGCACAAATCCTGCCCAAAGTGACCAACTGATTTCCCACCTCCTCTTTAATTTTATCGTCAGTCAAGTGGCTCAATAAGTCTTAATGCCACATTTCATTTGTGGATTACACATTGGCAGTTATTCACATTTCAGTGCCTGTCCCTGGTCTATTATCACTGAGACCAAGTTATTTGCTGATAATATTTTCTGCATACTTGCAGAGGTCTCAGCATTCCATTCAGCCCAGTCTTAAAGTGGGACATTGGGTGAGGGTAGAATAAGGAAGAATCCCATAGGATATGGGTGATTTGAGGCAGAGTAGGGGAGTGAGGCACTGCCCTGGCTGAGTGATGGTAGGAAAAACCCTTGAATGCACTTTTGAGGATCGGCTGCTTCTCCTGGATAACATTAGTCACAGTGTTTCCCATGAATTAGCTAGAAGATAATGGCGGCCCGCCATAGTCTGATAATGAACCGAAAATATGTTTACACTTCTCATAATAACATAAAAGATCTGGCTATTGCTCGCAGCTCGCAGAGGGGTACACTTTCTTCCTGTCTAAATAAACTGTTGAAGTCCCTGTCCACACAGGTGTTCTGAGGTAATGTGGCTGATTAGACTTGCTTAGGTGTGGGCGGGTGCACACACTGCTTGCTCAGTCTCTTTTAGTATATACAAATTTTGCATTATAGCTTTATATAACATAAAACTAATCAGCCAAATGCATTCAGAGGTAAAAATTGTGGGAATTAAGATTTTCTCTGCTTTCTTCCTGCTAGACATGCTTTGTGGGTGTGACTTTTTTGCCGTGTCATCACCATTCATATCTATACAATGCGTTTATGATGAAATTATTTACAAGAGCAAAAAATTGTTTACAAGAGCACAAAGTTCTACATAGCTATAGTCCAGTGGTTCTTAGCTGGTCTAACCTCAGGACCCACATTTGTCAAGTCACGACCCAAAAATAATAATTCTATAATATGGAGGTAAATAACAGTTCTGCTTCCTCTATGGGATGGTGGCTATTAGGGGTGACCCGAATAGTCGACTATTCAATAAAAGGAGCCTGATTCGACTGCCAATCTCACAGCTGAATAGTCCTAAAATGTAGTTATGAAACAATGATATTTATCACGGCTATATAGGCTATACAATAATTAAATTTCCAAACGATAATTTATTTCACAAAACAATTTGTGTAATAATCCACAATGTCTATAGGCATTGATTTTTTTTTTTTTTTTACAGAGCCGAAGCACACGTCCGAGAGACACTCCACACCAGCTCGCAACCCACCCGTTGAGAAACACTGCTCTAGCCTCTTCATTTTGCTCTCAAAGGATAACCCAGGCCACAGGTGATGGTCATGAGTTCGAGCCCCTAAGTTGGCCTACCTGTATGCATCCTTGAGCAAGATGCCTAACCCTTACCTGCACGTTGTAATTGTACTCATTGGAAATAAGACAAGTGTCTGATAAATTACACAAAATGACACTTCCTGTCCCGGGTGCAGTTGTTCAGCAAAAGGGCGTAGTGCCGTAGTGGACTGAGGGTGGAACCACGCCTTGAAGTGCTCCCTGACATCAAGGCAAAGGCCTAAATTAAAACCCTGGATAAAAAATAAAAATAAAACGAAAGAAGAATCTTCTCAATATTGGTTGAACTTTATGTTCTTATTTGGTCTTTTTTAGTCAATGACAATTATAGTTCTGC
This sequence comes from Percopsis transmontana, assembly GCA_025447815.1. Classification (NCBI taxonomy): domain Eukaryota; kingdom Metazoa; phylum Chordata; class Actinopteri; order Percopsiformes; family Percopsidae; genus Percopsis; species Percopsis transmontana. The sequence goes on from JAOEHI010003132.1 coordinate 9,115, forward strand.
GGCAAGCAGCAACATACTTGTGGACTCCCGGTGGTCTGTGGAGCTAGCATTTAGCGAGTGCCGCCCCAGGGAAGCTGGAGGATGAACAGGAACTGGGACGTAGGCGTAGGAAAGCGCAAAGACAAAACGTTTATATGCGCGCACACCCCGATGACTGAAAGTGAATATGTTTAAGGAAGTCTATAATTTTCACCCTCGACTCTGCCCTAAACAACCTCTCTACCCTCAAGGAACTCGCCCTTTGAAGTTCCATTTTTCAACTCGTGTTTACAGGTTTTAGCACTGTGTATAAACTCAGGAAGGAGGGGCACAATGCAGAACCCATCAAACAAGGGAGGGGGCATTCTTTGTGACAAGCTGAGGCACACAGCAGAAGCTGTCCAGCTGGAACCAGTGACAACACCTTTTAGGCTACTTTGCTTTGAGCCTGGGGGTTGGGGGCTGACAAGATAAGGCATGGCAGTGGAACATACTTTGGGAGGTCCCGGCAATGCCCGATATGGCCCTAGCTTGCCCTGACCTAGCAATCTTTACCCCCACGTCTCATCAAACCAAATGTTCTGGTTCAAACACAGGCTGTATCAAATGGGTTTAGCCATCACCCATCATGTAAATGGATCGTCAGGGTAACCGCAGAGTGCCTGTGCTTGCCAAGCGGTTGTCAACACTGACAGTTCAAAGTGTTTTGATGCATCCGTTTCAGCTCTAGAAGCTCCTCCCAGTCGGCCGTAGGGTTTGTGGTCGACAGTGCACCGTAGTCGCGTGCTCAACAAATTACTATTAACACATTTTCCCAATATGAAACTACAGCAGTCACATAGCACCACAGAGGGAACTTCTATAGACCGGGGCTCTGGCGGGGTGAGCCACCCCCTCCCACCCCTGTGGCCTGTCCCAGGGGGAAGATGATAGCGGGGAGAGGGGCTTGTAATTACAACTCTGTCCCCGTCTGATCCTGCCGATGGCATGGCCATCGCCCAGGTGGGGGCAGACAACAGCTGCATGGCCCTGGTTATGGCTCCTGGTCCAGATGTCAGCGCTCGCATGAGGAGCAGGCCTGGGAAACACTGTGGCGTGCGTACCCCCCCACGCCACGCCCATCGCCTCCTCTCACAACCATACGGGACAGCTACCCGTCATCTGCAGATGGGGAAACGGATGTGTAACGTATGGAGAACAGAGGGCCGGTCTGTCGTGGGCGCAGGGTTACCCCAGTCAACATGGTGATAGGAGAACACTGGACAAGTCTGGTTATGGTTACACAACCCAAGATTTGCTCTACGATCTCCTCGGGTAGAGGCAGTAAGTCATGTTGCGAACGACAAAACCGGTTAAAGTGGTATGGAGAGAGTATCAGAATATGATACGTGAATACCATTCAGTATTAATACATCAAAAGCTATGACCCATTATCTGGGGTGTCAAACTGTAAGTCAATAAAACTGTAAGCTAAGTTTAACGTCTACGGAACGAAGTGGGTCACTATTCAACCGACACTGGTTTAAGATTCCTTAAAAGAAAACGCATTGTTGTATTCTGCCTGGCACGACTTGATACTCCTCTACAGAGGACTAGCGGTGAGCCCCCTGCCGGGCGTGTTGAACCCTCCCCTCCCTCGCCCAGGCACAAAATCCACATTAATTAAATGTATTTTTCACTCATCAGTCAGGTCGGCATGACACCGGGCAGCACTAAACACCCCATGCTGTGCCAGGCGGTGAGTGCCAATGGTTTTAGCGTGTTCCTCCTAAAAACACCCCCACACACCTCCCTTAACCCTCCCTGCCCCTCACCAGGGCACTGCTACCCAGACCAGGCTGGATGTGTGTGTGTGTGTGTGTGTGTGTGTGTGTGTGTGTGTGTGTGTGTGTGTGTGTGTGTGTGTGTGTGTGTG
>JAOEHI010003133.1:0-11005 GCA_025447815.1 Percopsis transmontana
AGATGGGGGAAATGAGAGGTAGAGTTGGGTGTCGTCAGCATAGCAGTGGTAGGAGAATCCGTGAGAAGAGATTACAGCCAAGAGATCTAGTGTACAGTGAGAAGAGTAAGGGTCCCAGAACAGATCCTTGCGGAACTCCAGTGGACAGCGGGCATGATTTGGACAGGCGTCCATTTCAGAGGACTCGATAGGAACGATCTGTCAGATTGTGACAGATCGCTAATTAATAACATTAAGTAAACTAATTAATAACGTTTTCTGCTTTGAAAATGAAGGAAACTGAACAGATTTTCAATTTGGTGGTGTGAAAATGAAATGTAATGCTATTTTTTGATTTCTTTTTTTTTTTTCTATGTCTTATGATTGCAGGTGATGGAGAGTGTAAGTGCTGTGTCAGCTTTGCTCAACCAATCGCAGCAGACCAACTTCTCTTTGCTTCCTGATTCGTCATCGAGGTCGCCACAGTATAGTGATGCAGAGATTGTCTTGCTAGGTGCTGTCATGGCCATTCTGGTGGTGGCCATAGTCTTTGGTAACTCTTCTATAGTGTTTTATTACAAACATTTGAGGAAATAATTGGGAAATGTGTTAATTGACCGCTAATTATTTTCAAACAGAATTGTTTTTGAGATTCAAAACCTTTACATGTCACACAGGCAACGTGCTGGTAATAACAGCCATCCTGCGATTCAGGCGGCTCCAGACTGTCACCAATCTCTTCATTTCCTCATTGGCCGCTGCAGACCTCATCATGGGTGTGGTGGTGGTGCCGTTCGGCTCCACCTACATTCTGCTGGGCGCCTGGAAGTTTGGCAACTTCATGTGTGAACTGTGGACAGCAGCGGACGTGCTGTGTGTGACAGCCAGCATCGAGACACTGTGCGTGATTGCTCTGGATCGCTACCTGGCCATTACCTCCCCGCTACGCTACCCAATGCTGCTCACCAGGTAGGACGTGGCTGCTATGGCAGATATCGGTACAAGGTTTCTTCACTTCACCCCTGAACCCCAAAATAAATTGTATAGTTTCCACCCAAGCTATGAACAACTTCGTTTGCTGCCAAGATTTAGTCAAACACAAAAACACTTTCTAGATTAAATAATAAATATAAAGTCATACGCATATCCCAGACCCATATCTGCTCCTTGTAACAATAATAATAATCATAATCATAATTTTTTACAGTTTACAGGGTGCTTTGACAGTCAAAACCAAGCAGAATACTCCATTAAAAGCAATATATCAGTGCATGAGGGATGGAAGTTATAACAACATAACATAACATTAGAATGGGTCCAATAAACTGCCTTGCAAACCAAAAATGTGATACTGTATAGTAATGGTAATGGTACTCATTGGATGTCACTTTGGATAAAAGTGTCTGAGGACCTAATTGTAATCTTGCAATCTTGCTGGGTTTTCTCAGCCGACCACAGAGGAAGTACTGAACCAATTTTTTACTTTCTCTGTTCTTTCTCGCGAGCAGGCGTCGGGCCATCGGGGTAGTGCTGGGGGTCTGGGTGGTGGCGTCTCTCATCTCCTTCCCGCCCATCCACATGAAGTGGTGGGTGTCGGAAAAGAAGGAGGCCAAACTCTGCTTGGAGGACGAGCACTGCTGCGACTTCAACACCAACGTGGCCTACGCTGTGTCTTCTTCTATGGTGTCCTTCTACCTGCCTCTGGTAGTCATGATCTTCCTCTACGCCCGGGTATTTAAGGAGGCCCGCAAACAGCTGGAGAAAATCAAAGGGAGGGAGGAACGCTTCTATCACTTACATCGTAGCCATACCGACGGGCCTGGGATGAATATGTTTGGGGCAGCAGAGGAGAGACTAAACACACAGTCTGAAGGTCTCAAAGGCATTGAGAGAGCAAGAGAAGGAGCAACAGCAGGAGGAGGAGAAGGAGGGCTGAGCAGCCAGATTGGAAAGGGAGAGGGGAAACAAACGGAGAAACGGCAGAAGGCGGAGAAAGCGGAGAGCAAGCACTTCGCTGCGAAGCGCCTAAGGTTCTGCCTGAAGGAGCACAAGGCTGTGAAAACTCTGGGCATCATCATGGGCACCTTCACGCTGTGCTGGTTGCCTTTCTTTATCCTCAACATCCTGATGACCTTCCTCAGCCTGGGCAATGTCAGGATACTCTTCAGCCTCCTCAACTGGCTGGGCTACTCCAACTCTGCCTTCAACCCACTCATCTACTGCCGCAGCCCTGACTTCAGGCATGCCTTCCAGGAGATATTGTGTCTGAGGGGAGGCTGCGGAGGTAAAGACCCTTACTCCAAGCCCCAGTGTAGGATGAACAACGGCCCAGAGATGGATGGTGTTAAAAGGAATAATGGGTTGGATGTTGACTGGGGTTCAAGGTGGAGGGGCAGCCTGGAGTTTCACACCCCAGGCAGCTCGCTGTCCCTGGCTGCTCCCTCTGAGGACCTGACTCTAGACGTCGCTCCAGGGTCTCTCTGTCTGGAAGGTCAACAGCTCCACCAATGAGAGTTGTGGAGAAAACCTCTGCTGTTTGACTAAGGGTTATGTTACACGTGATACTCCACATAACGGATAGGGGGCGCTATAATGTACTGTTAACACTGTGAATTCATTATTCAGTATTCCGGAACAGTGGTATGATGAGAAGTAATGCTGTATCAGAAAATACTCAAATACTGTTAATTCAAAATGTGATATGTGTGCACATGCATTACAAATTGTCCTTGAATGTGTTATGCAGTGGAGTAGGGATGTTTTGGTTAAGAGGTTAGGGATGGTGGCCAAAATGTATTCAGTTCAAATATCCTGACATACAAATAGAAAATGAGTAAAGCAATGTAAATGACATCATTGTAATTGTAGTAGCACTCTTACCTTCTCTAGTTAACGCGCACTAACAAGGCTCATGAATGCCAGCTGCCCACTGAACATGGGTTGTGGTTGGACTTGGCAGGATGTATATGTATGTGAATGCATATGAACTGGGTTCAGCATGTAACAGGGTAACGCTGACAGTGTGTGAACATTACTGTATCAGCAAACCCTCGGAAAAGGTCAAAACTGTACTGCAGTATCACTAGTGCATTTTTTGTTATTGCTACATAACTGTATTTCTAAATCCCATTACAATGAGCAGCCATATTATGACTGTGCAGGTACACGGAAGGAATTTCCTGCCGGCTGTGTATTGCATTACAATTAATCAGTCTTATTGAGAGCAATGACATGGCAAATCATGTACTGAAACCATTCTTAAGCCCCGTGGTCTCAGTTCAGGGAATTTTTAGTTACACTTAATCTACAATAGACAAAAGGCACATTCAAAGAAAAAGAGCAGAGTTTACATCAGTTTAGAATTCAGTTAAATATAGAGAAAAGGCACAGATACACAAAATTGCTGAAATGCAGGGAGGTCTGTCACAGCTCTCTCTAAATTTAGAGGAATGTTTTGGATTATGTTTATTTGTTTGAATGTCTTTGGCCTATCCATGTGACTGTCATAATGAGCTCCTTTCACTTTTTTATCAAGGCGAATATGGAATATTTTTCCGCTCTATAAATTGTAGTGTCCGTGTGATTATATTTACTTTTGATCTTTTTTTAACATGTAGATTTTTTTAACTTAGGAAACATTTAGATAATAAAGCATTTAGATGATAAATAAAAGGCAAAACTAAAATTATAAAATAATCTTTGATGAATTACCCTAGATGTACAAAGAAGCTTCTTTACAGGTTCACAGTAGCCTACGGCAAGCTATTACTGATTTGGAGGAGATAGTCATGGTTTATATTTAGAGTATTTACCTATCAAATAAAACCCATGTGCGAGGGTGTTTGTGTATGTGTATGTACCTTTGTACACGATAATGATAGCATTTGAATCAACATTAGCCAGTGTGACAGTTGGTTAAAGAGCTACTGATTAGAATATTGTGTTAGTATAACAAATGATTAAAATTAATAATGTATAAAGGCCATATTATGATTTTTCCTCTATTTCGAATGATGTGAAGAATACATACAATGCTTGTTCTTAGGAAACAAACAACAGATCTTCAAAAATTTCACATGGGATCTAATTTGGGATGTCTTTTGCCATACATGCTAATGAATATGAATCTATATATGGTTTAAAGTAATCTTCTGATTATTCACATTTGTACTTTATTACTGGTAACCTTTTATAAATGCAACCGTCTATGTGCACCAGTGGATTACCAGGGGCCCGAGCCCAGGGGCCCAAAGGCACAGAGGGCCGCAAAGCCGAGTCTCTGAAGTCGCGGTTTTTAACTATACATTTCTTGTCGCAAAGTCAAATGGCATAGTCATTCATGTTAGTAACAGAGTCCCAAAAGTCCTACTGAAAAACTGAAGGAATAGCATAAACATTCACTTTGAATATGGCACATGTTTGTTAGGCTTATTTTGTTAATAATAGAGGTAGCCTAAATGTATCTCTTGCCGGTATTTGTGGCTGAGAGGGGTGTATTTAGCTAATGTTCCGTTGGCTTTATTTGAGTGTACCTGTACTGTAAAACCTGTGCTGTTGAGAAACAGGTGAATATATTTCTAGTTTGGCTTTGAGCGTTCTTGTGCTGTAAATCCTGTTAAGATGCATGTATGTATTAACTAATATGCTGTTCATGGGTGTCTCTACATTATGGGCTGCTCCACATGTCAGATTGTATTTACGCGCGCGGGGGGGGGGGCCCTTTACACGTCCATGCCCAGGGGCCCATTGTCTCATAATCCGCCCATGACTATTTGCCATTGTAGTGCTAGTGTCACTCTAGATCTTTATTTTTTTAAGTTAAAGTCCTTATGTAGACACATTTCGAGCAAACATTGGAGCAGATAATTACATAATCTATTTGTGCATGTGAATCCATGTGATCATGTGCCCAAATTAGTTGGTTTTTCTGCTGTTTATGTGTTCATCCAGTGGGAACAGTAACACTATGTTTGTGACATGTAAAGCTTGAAACATACTGTATCTTATACTGTATTTGTGGAAAACTGGTATCTGTTTTAGTTATATGGGTACGGTGTTGAACTTTTTAAATAGTGTCTTTTAAGTATGTGTTAAATGAAAAAGTGATTCTTAGCAAATTTCCAAAATGTCTGTCTATTTTCTTGTAGTTTTCTTGTAGGAGGATTAGAGGTATTTTGGAAAAACAAGAATACAATTTTAGATTAAATAGTGTGCTACCATCTAGTACAATTACATAGTATAAACAGCACTGAAACATGAATGTGCATTCTTTAAAAAATAATTGTCATTTGACTCTAGATTTTGTCATCTATATGACCAAACAAATATAGTGTTAATAAACATAAATATGTGCAGTTCCAAACTGGCTTGGTTTCTGACCAAAGGACAAGATTCGAAATCTACCTCAGATAGACTAATATGAATGTTATCCCATCTCTGTAAAGTTTGTAAATAAAAAAAAATGTTTCCTGGTGTAGTGAAATGCCTCAGATTATGAGCTGCTGTGTCTATGTGTGTGTGCGTGCGAGAAAAAGTCAAGGCTGTGACTAGCAGTGACAGGTGAAGCAATTCACACCAGTTATAATCAGCTTCTGCTGAGTGTCAAGGGCGAGGGTGCGAACCCAGGAGCAGAACACAGACACAGAGGCAGGGGTGGAGTTAACGGGTTTTATTTGGTAATTGGCGGGGGAGGAGGGTCGAGGGGAGCCAAGGCTGGAACTCGGAGGTAGAGGAGGTGCGTAGAAGGGGTCCAGGAGGCTGGCAGGAGCGAGGAAGGTCTGATGCCGGAGGAGGCTCGGGAGTGAGGCAGTGGAGTGTAGGAAGAGTGAACAGGCTGCGGGCAGACGGAGACAGGCTTTAGGAGACACGCAGACACACAGGGCAAGACTAACTGGGTAGTGGAGAAGTGGGAGCTATGTATAAGTAGCCGAGGAGACTGATGATGGACAGCAGCTGTCCACTCCAACACACCTGATCCCACTCCTGCAATTAAGCACACATGAACAGACAGACAGACAGACAGACAGACAGAGAGAGAGGAAATATAATCAGCCATATTTCTACATAGACCCCCACCCAGTTGTGTGTAGGAGTCTGTCTGACTGTATCATCCGCAACATCTTTGATATAGTATTCTCATGTGTAGCCAATTATTTGCTGGTCTTTTGTTCCGGTACGGGTAAAACTAACTTGCTTACTTAAAAGAGTCCAGTAAGCACGTAATCCCGCCAATAATGACACATGCGGCAGTGGGAATAGTCACCGTCCATTTCCTTTGCCTGCCTCATTCCAGCTCGCGGTCACAAGGAAAGGGTGCCTATCCTATGTGACATTGAGCATTAGTCACCAACACACACACACACACACACACACGGGCAATTTCGAGTCTCCAATTATCCTGCCTACAAGGACACCACTTCAACATCCTTCAGTGAGATCTTTCCTTTCATCTAATGTGACGTTGCCACGTCATGTTCTGGTCAGCCTGTTTGATGTTCCTTTATACGGTTAACGAAGCCTCAGTACCTCCAAACAGACTCAAAGGTGGAACACGTGGGCGCTAGCAACAGACTGTATAAATGTTTTTCTTTTATTTACTTTGACATGAGTTCCCTGCTTGTCTCTCTCTCTCTCTTTCCCTGCTTCTCTCTCTCTTTTCTCTTTTGACATGAGTGTGAGCAATCTGAGCAATAAATCGGAGTCAAGTCAACCAAACATTTAGCCTCCTCCTATACATGGCCTCTCCTCCCCAGACAGTGGAAACATTTGTTGGGGTGTGTTTGGGTTTTCTACCGTGAGGTGTTAACTACTTATGCGGCAGACCGCAGGCAATAAATATCCTGGGTGTGGTCACACTAAACACTTTTAAAGAAAGCTTTGCACATACAGTGCGTACAAACAGACACATCTATACCAATATGAGTACCAAAAAACTTGTTGACAGAAGAATGCATAGAAATGCCTAGATTAAAACCCAGAGCCCTGTGACTATTTGACCATCTTAATGCCAGCGCACACACGCATACGCATACTGCACACACACACAGCATGTACTCTATGTACAAGTAGTTCACTACCTCACATCTATGCTTACACTTGTTAACACACACACACACACACACACATATAAAGTCTCACATATAAAGAGGTAATACATTTGTTTTTCATAAAAAATTTAGTTATATTACATTCATGATTACATGTGCATTGGCTCTTTTACCAAATCAGATAACAATAAGAGGACAGACTGAGAAGACATAGAAATGTCTGAGCCACCTGCAGGTATGTTTGTGTGGTAGCAAGTATATCATAACTAAGTGCCAAGTATATCTTCTAGTCATAGATGGTTTATAGATTGTTAGGTGCAGGGAATGTGAACTATAACTGACCCTACGCCGTCTGCCAAGAAAAGTAGGCCTCTGTAGCTCAGTCTCTGCTGTCACAAAGTGTGTTTGACGATGAAAGCTTCTCAAAATAAAGTTTTCAGAAGCCCCAAACAAAAAGTGCTGACTGTTTCATTGAATCACACAAGAAAGAGAGGTGGTTTTGTCCATATGTTTTAGGTAAGTACAGTTTTCTCTTAAACGGCTCTTTAAACGTCGACATCTCAAAGCAGATCAATGCAAGTATGTAGGTTTACCACCACTTTGGTGGTTGGTGCCCACATAAATGAACAGAACTACAGATCTGCTCAACAAGCTTAATGTTACCATGACATGGTAAACATGTAGCATGTTTCCACTGTGGCTGGGCACTGATGACATTGGTAGCATGTAGAAGTGGTGGTTAGCGATGGGGGCTTCTGAGGCCTTTTGGCAGTGGAAGGAATTCAGGAATTTCCTGAGTTTCCTCCTGGGGTCACCCATGGTGTTACTCGTCTTCATTTCTTCATCATTTACTCTAGAGTAACTGCTCCTTCTTTGGCTTGGCTCTCCTGGAGGGATTGTCCAGCTCCACAAGGAGGGCTACCCTCACCCCCTGACCCGACGGGAGCTCTGTGCCTCTTGCTGTTGTAAATCCTGAAGTCCAGGGAGACCCTCAATCTTTTACTGCTTTTCCTCCTGGACTGCAGCTACACTGTCACAGAGCTCACTCTCCTTCGGTTTATGTTTGCTCTTCTTAAGGCCATAGAGAACACTCTCTGTTTCTGTTGCTGTATTTCTCCATTGGACAACATTGTGTTATAGGTTTCTAGGGATCACTGATGTATTATTTGTAAATGTAAAAAAAAAAAATATATATATATAATGGTCGGAAGACTTTTAAGACAGTTAAAGGAAGGTTCAATCTCTCTCACCAAAGCACTAGGGTGACACTAGACAGACATGATAGTATATATGGGGGATAGTTTGAAGCATACCTGCATTATTCATTGTGGTGTGGGTGCAAAGAGGTGTGTGTGTATGTGTGTGTGTGTGTGTACTGTATATGTGTTGCTCCTTTGTTCATTTTTCATGGTGTGTGTGTGGCTGATTTGACCTTTGGTGAAAGCCGCTCTACTCAAATAGAGATAAACACACATACAGTGTATACTGTACGTGAGGCCAGGGTACAATAGTGAGAGAGAAAGAGGTAAAGAAAAAAGCAAAGAAGATATAGGAAAACAAGAAGGAATGAAACTAAAGGAGGGGGATCAGAGAAACATAGACAAATATGAACTGATATGACTGTATTGTATAACACTACTTGTATAATATGTGTGTAACCAGAGAACAAAGAGTTTGAGTTGTAACATGCATGTTTTATGTGGTTCAACCACGGGTTCTTCAACTCCAGGAGAGGTCAGATGTTAAACACTCCAGATGTCCTGTACAAACAGCCGAGAAACACGCAGATCATCACAACTGGTCATGAGTTAGCGGCGGGGATAAGCTCCTCAGCACACAGACCTTCTCGTTAACTGTCAAGCCCCAAGCACAAGAGAGAGACACCTCTAGTCCTGCAGAGGGAACTTGGGGCAAGCAAAACAAGCCCCAGCACGAGACATAGGTGAATGGCATATCCATATTTCACAGACTAGCAGAGGTGCAGTAGAAGACTAGCAGTATGAACAATTCTTTTGGGGACATATGGGAAACCCCAGCCATAATACTGCATGTAAAACTGTAATTCACTGTAATTGTATTATTAATTTATTATACTGGTCAATATGTTATATAAAACAAGCACCATGTTCTCAGTGGTAGCTTCTTTAACTTCTTTTCTGGACATTTTTTGTCACTCTCCGCTCACTACCATGGATGGATGGACAGATGGATGGCCTGTTACCCGTTAATTGAAATTTTCGTTTAAATATTTCATAGGTTTGTTGTATTGTACACTCTATATGTATTACTATGAACAAGCATTTCACTACAATTCATTGGTGCTGCTCTTTCTGTGTGACCAATAAAAGTAGAATCTTGAATAAAATTTAATCTTATAATCATGGTGACAAGTTGTCACTCCCTGTTGTGCATTATGGATATTACTCTAATATTATTTCTTTCAGTCTATCTCATGTTAAAACTAAAGTCAATAGTAAGAAAACCAAAGACATTCATACAGTATCTGCGTGTGTGTGTTGAGAGGGCATGAGGTTTTGATTAATTCTGTGCTAGCCACAGTGTATCAGTGCAATTATGCTAGCTGTTACCGCTGCCAACACATTCCCTGCTAACATATGGAACCATAGCTCGCTAGCTAGTAAGCCCTGGATGATGCTGTGTTTCTGTGTAGGCCTGTGTGTGTGTTTGTGTGTCTGTGTGTGTGTGTGTGTGTGTGTGTGTGTGTGATAATTGTCTGTTGCCATGGTACAGTTCCAGAGAAACACAGGAAGCAAAGTGTCTCTGATTGTCCTAGTGTGGATCTATGTGCCATTTGGCAATGATTTACCCCTGCAGATCCATGGATGCATCAGTCAACACAGTCATGTGTGTGGTCCATACTAAATGAGCTGATCATGCATTTATGTCCTAGGAACAAAGACTGTAAATTTACATATAGGCCTACAGTATTTATAGTATTACAATATAACTTAACACAATGTTAGGGTTAGGCTTTATTTATTTTGTTGTAACACATTTGAATTTCCTTAAAATTACTCCAAAATCAAATACATATGCAATTAAATGTTAATTAAATGTTAAAAGTAAATTCATACATTCTGAATGGATGACAACCCCGGTGTAGAACACACAGCTCAGTGGAATTGGAACATCCATGTATGGTTTGCACTGATTCATTATTAATACAGCCCCCACACTACAAATTACTACAGTAATCCCTACAAATTGCTTGCATAAAAGGAAGGAAATATGACACTCACATACACCGTTTTAGTTCTCCAAGAAATGGTATCTGAAAATGGGTCAAAATGGAATCTGAAACTGGGTGTTTGTTGAATAAGATTATGATGAATCACAGTCATTTAAGTGAAATTAGATAAGGATGAGATTAAGAACCTTGTTTCCCTGGCAGTGTGACCGGTATGCAAGCTCGGTCTGAGACAGAAACATAGTGACACTTTCTAAAACCTAACTAGGTGACTGCAACTATAGGTGGTTTTATGGCACTCTAGCTGGTACACAGAGACTGTACCTCTTTCATCTTTCCCTTGTCAAAGTAGTTTATTCCACCATGATCTTAATTGCTCTTTAAGATTGGTTGGAGACTACACTAAATGACTTATAGTAGTGGCCATGATATAATGATGATAAAGTGCTTCTTACAGTGCTGGTGACAATGTGAGACTATTCCTCCTCAGAAAGGCAAGCAGCCACATTCTATGCTTTGTCAAATTAGATATTCACTCCATATAAACATTTTTTTCTGAATAATGGTATAGTTAATATATACAACAAAACTATCTTGGTCTGTTACGTGGGCTTAGTTTTATGTCTCAGTTGAATTGTCCAATTTCCTGGCTCTGTCTAAATAGACTAAACAAATATGTAACAAAATGCCGAAGAACAGCATTAAGATACGTCAGACATTTCACTATATGCAACTCATCTTGAATTCCTCTGTTTTATTACATTAAGGCATT
>JAOEHI010003134.1:0-11003 GCA_025447815.1 Percopsis transmontana
CACGACTAACACGTTTCCCATTTGACAGCCTGGCTATGCTGGATAACATACTTATCTGCCACTTCTCTCTCTCTCTCTCACACACACAAACACACACACACACACACACACACACACACACACACACTTATTAGACTTAGAGTACATAGGAGCATTCTTATGAGATGCTGTAAGCTGGCTACAGACATAATTGTGTAGAGTACAATAGCTTATACTGCTATAAGCTACAGCACAACCTGCAGTCTAGAGTAGGGCCTTTAGTGTACAGGGATGTAGAAATGAAACATGTGAGGTTTGTGGTTGTGACGGTTGTGACATAAACAAGCATTAGAAGGCAATAATAATAATGTCTTAAGGGCACCATAACCAAGCGCCAGACTAGAAAAAACTGCAATCTAAAAGAGACAAGATGTCACTTTACTTGGAAACAAAAGGTTTTCAGTCCCATTTAGAACAGGTCCCCAAGCAGAACAAAGAGAACTCCATGTTAGAGAAACGGTTAGACAATTTAGAGAAATGGCATTTCACCCTAACCACAGAAAAAACATTGTACTGAAGAACACACAATACATGCATATTACTCACACATTTTACACACATTTAGACCATCCACATTAATAATGTGTAATAAGCTGTATATTTAAAAAAAATACAAAGTAGGGGAAGGGAAACTCTATATACAGTGAATACAGATTGACTGTATTGGATGTACATTCATTGTCCAATAAACCAATAGGCCTACCTCAACTTCTAGCTCAGTTTAAAGTTGAATTGAAAAAGTTTGTATCAATCAAACAATTCTGTTAGAAAGAATCAAATAATCTAAATGAGGTTTCCAGCATTAAAAGGACAGCCCAGAACAAAGCTATAGTTTCACAGCTGTAACACTGTGACGTTTACAACTGTAACCTAGCATCCCTCTCTGTAAACTCGCTAGCCCACTCACCTTTTGCGTCCCGTGCAATTCCTGTAGCGCTGGTCCCTTCGCGACATGTCACCCCTAAGAGTGAGGGCCTTGTTGTGACAGCCAGGAAACAAGCTCATGTTAGCGGCGGTGAACGTTAGCCAACACAGCGCAGACGTCAATTGCCAAACCGCGCGGCTGTCACTACTATGACTTTGACTCTCCCTCTACCGCTTTCTTTCTCGCTTCCTCTCTTTTGTTTCTCTCTCTGTCTTTAACACAGCTGCACTCTTTATTATCAACTATTTCCGGTCCTCTGCAGATGTGACCCTGTGGCCTCGCAGACCCAGCCCTCTAGTACTACCAGCCCATGGCAGCTCATTTCTTTCTTGAAACCGATGAAACTGTCTTTCGCTGTCTTTTGGCAGTATTTGGGGGCCACACCCCATTCTTGTAATGTACACTCCCTTTATTTCCTATGCCAGCTGATAGTACATGACACGCACAAGCATCATAGACACATCCTAACAAGCAGCCAGCAAACTTTTCATCTGTATTATTGCGTCAATCCCCCACATAAAGCCTGTTCTGTTTCATTTTAGAGATTTCAATAGAGCCAATTTTCTTTAGCCAATAAAATGTGATCTCTTACAAGGGAGACTGTAAGAGTCCGATATCTACCAGTGACTCCATTTGCCCTTGACTTTAATAGGGAGTTGTTGGTTACATGATGGTATGGTCAGAGGCAAACACATCATGAATAACATGGAAGTGTAATGAACTGGGTCTGATGTGTGTCAATCATCTATTCCTCCAAACAGTTTTTGTAACACATGAACATAGCTTCTCTTTCACTCAGATTCACCAGCGACAGTAACCTACCTTCCTACCTACCTTCCTGGCTTGCAGCCACTGTTACTAAGCAGTGTTCTGGTGCAGGCAGAAAACTGCTGAATCAGAGGAGCTCGGTTTGGAGTCCTTGAGCAAAATGTTACAATACCAGTAACAGTACCAGTGAAGCACGGATCCAAATGTGGACGTCCGAATGAGATCTAACCCAGAACTGGGTCCAGTCCACTCAACTTTCGAACGACAATGCAATAATTATTTGTTGTTTTGTAAAATGTATATATATATATATATATATATATATATATAAGAAAACAGGGGGATATATCTCTTTCTCAACAGTGTCTATAAGGCTTTTAATGCAGATATGAGTCAGGGAGATATAAGGATGCAGACAGAAATGTGCCTGCTGGTGAGTCACATCACCTGCTTCATGATATTGTGACAAAAGACCCAGGCTTCTCAGCTCGTCATTGAAAAATGAACTACAGTCACTACTTGAATATGAACACACAGTTTTATTACACAAGAATGTTCTTCCACTTTGTGTAGCTCTGTTGAAATTCATGCAATCTCTAAAAACACTGCATTATCAGAAAGCATGTCTACACTTCATGTCAGATTTAACCAGCAGTTTAAATACTAAAGGTGCTTGACAAAGTGCAGACACAACAGAAAACATTCGTAGCCCCTTGGGAAGGCGGGTGGGCAGAGACATTCAGGTGGAAATAGTTATATTGGGAACAGTATAGAACTGCACTGTACTGCAGAGAGACTGCAGCACGGCTGAGGAGTCTTACAAGAAGGAAGATCATGTATAGAAAAGATGAAGGAAAATGAAGGTACACAAAGCAGAGAACAGACGTGTGTGCACGTTTGTTTTTATACACGTTGCGCTGCAATCGTGTTTTACAAGGAAAGTAAGGATATGCTGTTTATATATAAATTATTCAGATTATTCTATATTCTGATGCAGAAAAATGTATTTGGCAATCTTTACTGAAGCCTGTATTGCAGTGGTTCCAAAGCTTTTTGACCCATGGCCCACAAAAAAAGGTTAATTAACAACCTTACAGTAATAGCAGTTTACAGCAGTTTAATAACAAGTTTACGGTGAAAAACTACAGGTTTTTTTGTACACAAAAAAATTTACAATTACAATTAGCAGACGCTGTTATCCAAAGCGACTTACAATTACATGGTGCTATTACATGGATCAGATAGGGGTTAAGCATCTTGCTCAAGGATGCTTACAGGTAAGCAGACTCTGGGGCTCCAGCAGGGAGTCCATCACCTAGACCACTAGACTACCCTGCCCCTTTTATTCACATTAATTCGAGAGGACAAGGTGAAGGTTATAATAAATGCATCTTGCCACTTCTCGGGGTCCCAACCCAGTTTGAGAACCACTGCTTTATTGGTAAGTAGAGTCGATAAGCAGGCACAGTGTATCTGCCAATGTCTCAAATTTATTTGGGTCTCAAAGAAGATAGGCAAATGAAAATGTAGTATTGGTGTATCCCTACTGGGAAAGTTTTACTAAAATTTTTCATTCTGCTTTGTTCCTGGAGCCAGAGTGTGGGACACACACAATACAGGGATTCAACAATTATACTTGGTGAGGTTCAGTACGCATTTAACATTTTGTTATGTTAAATGAAACTGAAACTGAACGATCAGTTTAAAACGGGAAGGAGTAGGGTTTTAAATTGGAAAACGCTATCTGTTTATGTGACTGATTAAAAAGTGTTTGTTTGTGGTCAGTCGTGCCCACAAAACACAGTGAAACGGAAATCAAACTAGGTTCTACAACATAGAAAACATTTTGAGGAAATGGCTTTCTGTTTAAAGTCCACTATATGTAGCAAACTTTTGCCTACTGAACCATATAGTTGTTGGAGGTCAAAAGGAATAGCCAATGGTAAAGCAGCTTTTTAGTATAGGGGACCTTCAGCAATGAAGGATACAGAATGCTGTTCTGAGGAAACCCTGATTTTTTCTCTACTCCTGGGACTTCAGCCTCCAAATAACATACTCTGTATTCTCTGAATTGTCAGTTTCCACTTCTTTTTCCCTTGTCCCCGTCCTTTGCATTGGAATTCCATCAGCGAACACTGTGTTCTATTTTAGAGCCAGATGGAACTTTTTTTTTCAACATTTTTTGTTTGGATTAAAGACCCATTTTCCCAGTGTCACTGGTAGGGGGTTGGGAATACATTTCCACAGAGGTCTTATATCAGAGGTCTTCTCTGCAAGTATTTCCCGACTAAGCAGCTTGATGTGGGTCTACTTCCCATATATTCTCAGTCCGCAGATTTTTTTAAAGAAACAACCCTCACGTTTAGTAATGCTATGCCAATGGCCTTGCTGCTCTGTATTAGACCGATCGCTTATGTGTAGGTGTATGTCACTATAGTTTACAGCAAGTTTAAAGGAACTGCTGTGGGAATTAACAAAGCTAATTAGGCTTATCTACTGTTTAATAAATCTGCCTGCATCTACAGACACAAAGATGGAAGCACCAAATAACGATTCACAATCTACCCTGTACAGCAGCCTTCTCATTTATGTCCCACACATGCACACATGCATGACTTTCACCACTGGCCCAGATACACGCCTCAGATTTCCTGTTGAGAGGCTCAGCCAATACAGTACCAGACTGACTAAGTGGCCAGTTTTCCACACTGTGACTGCCAATCTGCCAACCGTCTTTGTTGAGCAAGATGACATGCAGCCATGGCAGAGAGTGGAAAACTATTAGGCATCCACTGTCCGCTGATGAGCAGTGGGGGGAAAATGCGTAAGATCCACTTCTACAACGATAACCCATACATTATGATATTTGAGGGTTGTGGCACTGTTTTCTGAAGATAATCCAGAAACATACAAATGCATGTTTTCTAAATTATGGAAAACTGAATGTGGTCACTAGGTTGTATACAGCAAAGTCAAGCGGTGAAAAGATATGAATGGAGAAAACGAAAGAACTGAAAACGGAACTATTACATAAGATCAATAGTTACCGTACAGCATGTGCTATTAATAATATCTGAGGCACCAGGTTGGTTCTTCGCCAACTAGGTGATAGTGTCATTGTAAGAAAGAAAGAAACAAATAATATTCAAGTATAATGAAAGCGGATCATATGATGATAGAGGTGTATGTTATTTACTGAACTAAAAAGTGAATAATAGATAAATTGACAAGTCTAAAGACAGTGAGCAGAAGAAAGAGCTCTACTTTGGTTTCTCCTGCACTATCTATGCATTCAGTTCTAAAGGTACTGTTATCCTTAAGTGGCAGCTTTGCACTAAAATCTTGACTAATATCATTAATTCACCTTTCTTTATAATTGCTTGTTTCTATTAATTGTTTGTCACAAGCCAAATGCATAGGGTCAATTACTTGCTACATTAATGAAAAGAAAAGAAAATGCCCAGAGGATTGCCAAGTCAGGAGAAGGGAGCTTTACTCAAGCTACCAAAGATTCTGTCCACCAACATCATCTTTCTTTCTATTGTATTCTTCAATCCATCCATTCTTTAAAAAGGTCCACAGTCCACTAGGCTAGCAAAGTGCCTGTATTGGAGCTAGCTAATGACTCAGCAATGGCAGATGGTCAATTTATGGCCAACACCAACCTGAAGCAGACGGTGTGCCAGTCAGTGTTGAGGGCCTGGAGGTACTGCTCCTCATAGATCCGTTGTTTGCATCCAGCACAGACGGGCAAGCTTCCACCAGCTGTAACACACAGAATAATATACAGTACATGCAAGGCATTAGAGACACACTTTGCATAGTGCATAAAATTATAGCCAAAAATATACTGACAACACAAAGCACTATAACTGACTATCGACACGCACTGTACTGTAGTGTAGATGTCTATCACATCATTTCCATACCTTGCTTTAGTCAAAGTAAGTAAAAAAAAAACATGGTTTAGTCAACCAGTGATATTAGGCTTTGAAAAGTGTATTTACTTTGTTGTCCCCTAGATGTTAGCTGACAAAGAGTTGCTGAGATTTTGTTTCCACTGCTAGGGAGACACAATAAAGTGTAAAATAAAAGCTTAAAGCTTAAAATAGATTCTGAAAATAGCCCTTATTAAGAGCGAAATCCCCCCTTCCTTACTGTAACCATAGAAATGATGCATAAAGTAAGGGTTTTAGGGAAAGACCATTTCATTTTTGAACTAAACAACTAAAGATAGCCTAATTGTTATTAACTGCTAGCTGTGTCCCTTTAAGCTCAGTTTAAGGAACCGTGTGATTCGACTTCCAGGGCTCTGTTAGGCTAGCATTACAGACACTATCATAACATCTATTATAGTTATAAGTTATGTGTTGACTGACATTATTGTCAATGAAGCCAGTCCGCAAAGGCAGCTGACAACTGGACTCAGCTCCGCTCTGAAGCAGCGCGTGGTGGTGGTTGGCCCAGCGGACTCTGGTGTGTCAGAACAAAGTGTTTGGATCCCCATGTTGACTTTGATGACAGACAGATGCTGTTGACACCCTTATGCGTATGTGTGTGTGTGTGTGTGTGTGTGTGTGTGTGTGTGTGTGTGTGTGTGTTGAAACACCACTGTATTCAGTTGAAAAAATTAGGTGGGTGTACAGTATATTATGTAAACAATGCACTGTATTATTTATTTGCATATTGTAAATATACAATGCTACACCTGAATCCAGAATGTAAGGTGTCAGGCATATTTTGGTATTGAATAGCAAGAAATGGGCAATAAGTAGGCCTATTAAACAGACTGTGGTCATTTTAATTGATGCACAATACCAGAAATATTGACTGCAAACTTCAAAATGTCCTTTCAAAATGTTTTTGGTCAAATCTAAAACTTCATCCTGAATTTATGTTAAAAAGGCATTGTCTGACTGGCTTGTGAGCCTACTGCTGATGTGAGCCTTCTCGCTGTAGTAAATTATTGATTGTATTGGTTTGAAACAAATCTGGTAGCTTAGGCTATGTCTTTCCTTTTCCCCTTCCTCTCACCTCTCTCCTATCCCCACCCTCACACCCCTCTCCTCTCCCTTTTCCTGTACATTAATTGAGTATTATTCTTTCACAGGACCCAAAATATGTCCCCCTTGACAATTAGTCAACCCCCCCCCATCTCCCCCATCACACACACACACACACACACAAGTGGTGCAAAATTCAGGCTACTATATGCATTCTTCAATCATGCAGTCAAATACTGTCTTTCTTTAGTGGCCTCTATCTCTCTATTCACTATACCTTGACAATTCCAACAAATGTGTAGCAACATGTGTATTCACATACCAAGGTTTATTAATGTGTAACTGAACAGAACCGGCCTGACAGCTATTGTGTCATCTTTGCAGAGCACGACCTGCATTCCAGTACAGAAAGAGTGAAAGATACGGTACAGTAGTCTACGCTTTGACTTAGTCTAAAATACACGATGGTTTTAACTTTAACTTCCTGAGGTGACGTTATATCTAAAGTGTCTATACATTATACTTGTTTAAATGTCCTAAAGCGACGTGGTGGTCATTTTAAAGAAATGGAATTTTTTAATACTTACTTTAATACTTAAATAAATATAACAGCGTAATAAACAGAATTACCGATGTAAAACTCTGTCCAGGATGAAATGCAGTTTTAATGAATGCATCAACTCGAAAACATGGTTACAATTGCAGCAAAATAAGCACATACTCTATTCTGATACGCCCTAAAGAACATATTTAAACTGTCGTAGCAGCGATGTCCCAATTGAAGGGAAAATAACGAACGTTTGATTTCTTATGAATTACGTTTAGCATCTATCGTCCGGTTAGGCTACTGACAGACGCTCAGCCAATGCATCTTCCGCCCAGCTAACGTTACATGCTTAAAGACATCACGAGATTCATAAAAACACTTTACCTTCCTCCTCTCCCATGCGTTCGTCCTTCCAGGTGCAACAGAGCAGCATCAACCTCATTCACTCTCCGACTGGAGCTCTATGAGAGAGCCAGCTACTTCTGGTCAACAGATAACCGTTCTTCGGTTATCTCCAGTGGTGTATTCTCTTTACGACGTTAACTGTCCACAGTCTCCTCTTTTCCACTGCCTGCTGTGTGCGAACTTATGTCTGATGCGCTTCTTTCGAAGAGAACCAGCCAATGACGCTCTACTGCTACCAAATGCAAGCTACGGGTTGGCCAACTAAAACGTTTCCTGGAACGTGCATTGTTACATTTCATTATCACTGAGACGTCCGATATGAAATGCACAGAGAAGGAATTGGGTTGGATAATCAAACATCCATCGTAAATACTAATACAAATATTAAAGAATGTAAAGTAAAGTCGCAGTAAAGTTTGCATTCAAACTGTACTGATGGTATTTACTCTGGATGGGATCCAAGGCACACCATTCCACTAAGTAAGCATGCATATGACCATGCAGTGCAGCTGTGTGGTTTTGATTTGAGGGCCCATTTTTTTCTCAAGTCTTCCACCATGTGGCCACAGTTGCACCCTGCCACTGTAAACTACTGTAGTTCAATGAAATACGTTAACGTTAAGTATCCATAGGGTCTTCTAGGCCCAACTGTCAACCTGGTAGTTGACAGTTGGCAGATTTGACATTTACTTGTTGGAGTGTATAAAAAAAGGAGAAGACAAGCCCATGTTTTTTAAACAATTTTATTTTTTATTGTAATGAAGCAAATAAAATGCTGGGATATCCGGGAACAAGTCACAAGTGTGTCGTGGACATATAAAAAGTGCAAAACCCTGCTGTTCCTCCTTTTAAAAAGTTTTAAATAAAGATGAGTAATATCCCACGGCACAGAAGACAAGGTTTGACCCAGCACAGCTCCATGACAGAAAGCACCAAGTACAGAAAATGAAGCGTCTAGTAAAGTCAAATTAGTACAAAATACAGTACACACATTAAATGATGGAGTCAGTAAGAAAGTTCACGGATCTTTGGTCAGTATATGTAGGAAAGTTTTCCATAAATGTGACTCAAGTAAATAAAAGAGCAAAGAAACCTCATGTCTTGCATGGACATTGGGATAAACTCACACATTAAGCTAAACTCTCAATATCACAGTTCTCAACAGAGAGTAAATGGAAAGGAAAAGGAACATGTGATTTTTGTTTTAAAATTTTCTGGTTTACATACAGTACGCCTGGTAAACAACGTCAATATATGAGCCAAACAAAGAAAGGTGCAGAAAAACATATAATGACATAAGTTGCATGTAAATATCAACTGAAAGGCCAAAATGTTTAAGGCTAAATGAGGCTAAAGCACCCTACCCCCGACTCCACGATACATAATTAATACATCCGAATTTTGCAGTTCATACATACATACATAATGTACATACCAGAGTAGTGTCTTTGGTGCAATGTTTTGTTTTGTTATTTTTTTAACAAACATCCTCTACTTGGAAGTAAAATCATTAAAATGACAATACTGCTTTTCAAAACTATTTGGGAACTAACCATAACAAGACTTTAAGAGACATCAGCATACCATTCTTCAGAGCACAAATTGATCTTCATAAATCATCAATTTGCTAATATTAGAGATGAAATGCTGAGGAAAACCTAAATGCATGGCACCTAGAATTGGCAAAGTTGCTGAGAGCAGATGGGTTGGCCAGAGACACCCGCCATCTTCACTGCATTTTTTTGTTTTTTTCAACCATGCTGGCCTAAAAATAGCAGCAAGGAATATATGGAGTCAGAAACAATTCTGAGGATGGCCAGAATTCATCAGCACATGGACGGGCCCCCTGGCAGCTCGACCCCTTTACCTGTGAGAAGACCCCATATACACAGTGAGGCGATGGCTACCAAAGGGGGAAGGTCTGCATGAGCCCACTCCTAACGACTTGCTTTGTGTGTGTAAAAGGAACAGGACTTACTAAGTCCTATACTTAGTTATGCTTGCCCCCATTAACAACATCTGTACAGTCACTCGCACAAAAACGGCTCAACCATACAGTAAGCCCAAGCCACACACAAACAGAACTCCCAGGAACACAAACACGCAATAGTCTATGTAGGCTATGTAGGAGAAGGGAGGCTTTCCTGTGAACGATTAACTTGCCTGTGAGTGATTAAAGGCACTACCAATTAAAATAATCACAAACGAATGTTTACAAAATTCTAGGTCGGTGGGTTTGTATGAAAACAGACCTTGAAGTCAAGTAAGTATATTAAACATCTTTACATACTTAGTAATGGGGGATTTGTTGGCATATAAAATGTACATTCTAGATCATGCAGTAGCACCATGGTTTCTTGAGGTCACGTTGTATCTCAAGATATCTGTTATTTCCTCCTCCCACAGTATTTCCCCTGGCATCCGCCTGCACCGCCTGAAACAAAGTAAGAAATTAGTTTCAACTGTACATTGCACACACTGGAACCTTCTGTAAACCTGTTATACTTGTTTATTGACCCTGGTGTGTTATTTAGTTTAAATAAGACAGAGAAAAGAAAGACAATCTACAGTACTGTACATCAATCTCTGTTTTTTGTTACCTCTGGCCTAGTTTTTGTGTTTTTTCTCATCAGTTGTTACAGTTATAGTTTTTTTTTTATATTTCCTGGGATGAACCAATTCACTGTGATGCTGTAAGGCCTCTTACCTCTATGGGCCCCTCCGCCTGCACCCCCAAAGAACCCTTGCAGTGGGCCATACTTGGCTGCTTTGGCTGCAAAACATGGAGAGCAAACGCAATCAATAATTGCTTTTTTGCATGGCCACAATGCCAAGCTGTTTTTTTAATCTTTAAAGGTGCTTTTCTTGATTTTTACGGAACCCAATACATACAGTGATATTATGGTGTCAAGCAACGTAAAGTTGTATTTCATACATTATGGTTCTGATGATAATGACAATCATGTGAACATTTGTGGGAATATTCGAACTAACAAGCTAGTCCGGCAATGATAACAGGTAGCCAAAATAGCCAGTAGCTCACAATAAAGTAATAAAGTATTTCAATGTCACATGTGCCCATGCATAAGATACTCTTGGAACTCAAAGAAGTACGTACAGTATACTGCTGAGAACCCTTTATGTTCAGGAATACATATATTACCAGGAGTTTGGCAGGTCTGCTGTGCTGCGCCATCTGCACTGACAGGGCGGGGGGGCCCCGGCCCCCCCCCCGCCGCGGCGGGGCCCCGGGCGGGGGCCGGGGGCGGGGGGGCGGGGGGGGGCGGGGGGGGGGGGCGGCGGGGGGGGGGGGGGG
>JAOEHI010003135.1:0-11002 GCA_025447815.1 Percopsis transmontana
CGTAGAATTAAGGCAGTTCTGAAGGCGAAAGGGGGTCAAACACAGTATTAGTATGGTGTTCCTAATAATCCTTTAGTTGAGTGTATATATCAGTGGGACAATATTATCAGCCAATATAGGCATGCCCTAGATATATCTGTATGTGCATTTATGTTGGCTGAAATTGTATTGTATTTAATATTTTATTCAATTATTTGGTTGAACTAAGCAATATTCCTATTATATTTTTGCCATAATTGGTTTCATTAAGCAATATGGTTTAATTTCTTTTCATTATTTTAGTAGCACATTTTCAATATTAAAGCATGTGTGCCCAAGGGACTTGATTCATTTAAAAATATTCAAACCCTAACGCTGAATGAGTCCTCCGTGGCAGTGGTTGATGCGATAAACCAAGTACAATCTAATTTAAATCAGGTCTCAGAACAACTCTGCTCTCCTAACACCAATTACAGCAAACCTAATAATGACAAACAAAAAACAATCATCTTGTAAACATTGGAATGCATACACCAGAACACTGAGCACAGCACAAGGTTATCAGAACCCTAAATAGAGATATAGATGTATTTAGATTGTATGTATTTAGTCACTGGAGAGGAGAGCTCCCAGGATTCCAGTTATAAGTTGCTGTGTTGAGTTTGTAGTTTTCAGGCCTCCCACCTCCTAACTGCTGATCTTCTGAGACACACTCACACATGCACAAACGCACACACACACACGGTCCCTTGAGATTTTCACAAACACAGGAAGAGAGAGGCAGATGGCGTGAGAGAGAGGCCTTAAGGAGTAAGGGATTGTCTCTCCCTTGGGCTCATATCTTAAAAATGTCTTTCTCGCTGATTAAGTAAACACCGATCTAATTTTTAGGAACTCAGAGCTACTTTGTTTTGGAGTTGCAAGGCTACACTAAGGCTATATATACCACACAAGTTTAATAACCTTAAAGCATAAAAACATACAAATAACATAACAACATAAGTAAGTAACATTTAACGAGACCTTTTGTTTAAAGCAAAAATCTCAAACACGTTAAATGTGTCAGTTTCGCTGTTATTTCTGGCTGATTCATGTCTATACTGATGGTTCGGCCAACAGCCTATACATGAAAGCTAGACTAGCTTTGAAAAGTTTACTATTACCGTGGCTTCTACAACTACTATTAGTAGTTATACTAGAACTAATATTATTACATATACCACTGCTACACCTACCATTACGATTGCTACTAATACTACTGCTACTTACATTACTACTACTATGTCTACTATTGTATATGTGTTACTGGTATTAGTAATATGCTTGTATGTGTATATTTGCAGTTGTGTGTGTGTGTGTGTGTATATCTGTAGCTTTTTGTCTAGGTGACCTTTTACACATCGGTAACTGTCTATTAAGCTGACAGTTTATTAGGGGGGCAGGATAGCCTAGAGCTCTAGGCGTTGGATTCCCAGCCATAAGGTCGTGGGTTCGAGCCCCAGAGTCAGCTTACCTGTAAGCATCCTGGAGCAAGATGCCTAACCCCTATCTGCTCCATGTAATAGAACTATATAATTGTAAGTCGCTTTGGATAAAGGCGTCTGCTTAATGATCTTGCTCTAACTGTAATATAGAGCAAGACAGAGAGAGCAAGATGAGGAAATATTTACATAGACAGATGACAAAGACAGACAAAGAGAGAATGTGTCCTGTAGATACATATTTAAATGGTGTGTGTCAATTGTTGTCAGATTGAATGTGTAGGTGTGTGTGTGTGCATAACAGCAGCCAGTTTATGCAGTTTGACACGTTGGCTTTTGATTGACAGCTGACCCGAAGCTATACGGTTAGATGTCACAACTCTTAAATTCAACTCTTAAATTAAACTCAACTTAAATTCTGACTGGAAAATACAGTGGTTTGTGTGTGAAAAGGTGTGTTCTTTTCATTCCATTTGTGTGTTTAATTTTGTGTCAAGTTGGAGTGTGTGTGTGTGTGTGTGTGTACAAAATAGTGTGTATGTCTGTGGCATCCTGTGTAAGTGTATATTTGTTGTATTGTGTGCTTGAGTTTGTTTCTGGTGGGGTGGGTATGTGTGTGTCTCCTTAAGTCAATAGGATCAATAAATATGGCTGGTGTCTTTCAAAACCTTCATTCCATATAGACCTTTCTATATACAATTTGTAATAATTTTCTTCTTATTTTGTTTATTAATAATATAAATGAAAATACACGCTATATGATTTGTTTATTAAAATGTCATCCACATTTGTCTTTAAACAAGCCAATGCTTTTATGATATGTGCTGTAATAATTCACTTGTTGACTAATGGAAGAAAGTATCTGAACACAGGGCAGACAATTGCTTAAGTCTCTCTCTAAAAGGATCAAACAATCCAGTTTTTTAAAAATAACTGACATCTGACAGCAGCATGTTCAGCATGAAACTGCAGAGACCGTTATACATGAGCACCGAAAGGAAGCTTAATCAATGATGGAAATCCAGCATGAAAATCAAACCACAAACACAAAGTAAGGTAATATATAAAAACGTATTGTTCCAGTCTACATACAGGCTTTACAGATACAAGCATGACTATTGATGTATCCAATGGGTCTTGTCAAAGGCTATTTATGTGAACTCTTAATAAACTAGATTTTCAAGAACAACTCAAAACCTAAGAGCTGGTAGACAAGCAGCCAGATGCTGTTTACGATAACTGGTGTATGACCTATTCAGCTATTCACAAATGTACTAGTTGTATGTCGCTTTGAATAAAAGCTAAATAATGTAAATGTAAAACTATCCATCCTGTCTGTTTAATTCTACAGCTTTACAATCAAGTGGCAGTATTATGATTCAACACTGGCTATTTAGTGGTAAATAGGGTCCATGGATGTATTGTTAACAGTTCTTACCGGAACACAGTAAGTAAGTAAGTAAGAACACAGTAATATAATGATGCCTTATTATGTCCTTATTTATAAGGTTACTGCCAATTCGCTGTCGAATTTTTAAGCACTTTGCCGTTTAGCAATTATTGACTGTGAGGAGTGAATGATAACCTTCGAGTAATGTTGTGCAAATGGTAAAGTAACCTTGTTACAGGATGCTGTCCTTATTCTAGGAGAATGTTATCTACTTGCATAAACTGGTGATTAACCAGTTCAACGGTTGACAAATCTACTAATTGTAAGTCGCTTTGGATAAAAGCGTCTGCTAAATGCTGTAAATGTAAATGTAAATCTAGAGTTTGTTATTTCAGATGTAATCTGTAAGCAACATTTTACAAACAGCTGCCACTT
This sequence comes from Percopsis transmontana, assembly GCA_025447815.1. NCBI lineage: Eukaryota > Metazoa > Chordata > Actinopteri > Percopsiformes > Percopsidae > Percopsis > Percopsis transmontana. Next base: position 3,286 of record JAOEHI010003135.1, read on the forward strand.
CGTGGTAACTAGTCAACCTAATTTTGTTTGATAATTTATGCTGTGTTTATATAAACAGTCTATAGTGCGTATATATATATATATATTAGTATAGTCCTCTTCACCTAGGGCACAATTTAGAATAGAAACGGCTCTGAGTCTGATATTACACCCTGAGCAGATAGGGAGGGTTGGGTAACATGCTGACTAACAGTTTTATATAAGTCTCTCTACTGAACCCTCATACTTACTCATACTCATACCTCATACTTCATATCGTTATGAAACTCACATGCAGAAATAGAAAGGGTGCCAAAAGCCCAGCTCGTCCATTCTCTTTGTACGTGTCAATATGCAATTTTATATAACAAAAAGTTATCCTCAAGTCTTTTATCCTCGTTCCTCGTCCACAAAAATACCTTCAGTCACCCACTTTCTCTCCCCCAGATTCAGTGTGGGGTGTGTTATGAGATGCAAGAAAAAACAGTTTGTGTATGTAACGATGGGGAGAGAGAGAGAGAGAGCAATATGGAGTATACCGTGACATAGAGACAAAGTAGAAGAGAAAACTTGGAAATATAATATGAAGGTTAAGCCAGCGCCACCGGTCACCTGAGGGCCGCCATTGCCTGTCCCTCGTCCGGCCGCCAGAGATTCAATGCTGGCCACCCAAGGGTCCCATCGCCGCCGTCGATCACCGGAGGGGTCCTGCCACCGTCACCGGGTCCTGGTCTGCACACCCAAGGGGTCCCATCACCCTCGTCGACTGCCAGAGGGGTCCCGTCTACGTCGCCAGCCTCCGCCATGGTCGTTTTAGAACTCCTGGTCATTGTTTCTGTGCCACTGTTGCCAGCATTTGTTTTGTTTTCCATTAAATATTAAACAAGCATTTTTTAGCTCTGTTCACCGCATCCTCGCCTCCATGTGTCATTCCTTTGGCTTGCATCTACTCTCTTTTCACAAAACACACTGTTACACTCTCTCTGTCTTAACTAATAGCAATTAAATAATGATATTTTAACTTAACTTGCCTATGCAGATTTTCATGGAATTAAGAATACATTATTTTCTGTACAAACACACGTAACACCAGAGAGTACTTGAAGCTCTCTGCGAAAGTGAAACAATGATGCAGGGGGGGATAGTCTAGTGGTCTAGGTTAGTGCCCCAGAGTAGGCTTTCCTAAGCATCCTTGAGCAAGATGCCTAACCCCTATCTGCTCCATGTAATAGCTGCATGTAATTGTAAGTCACCTTGGATAAAAGCGCATGCTAAATGACCTAATTGTAAGTGTAAAATGCAGCATTATGCTATTCCAAAAACACCACCTAGTTCCTTTAAGATAATTTCTGATGACATTTCAGGTTAGCAAGGGGGTTATACTGGATGACAGAAAGAGGGGAGCAAGCTACTGAACATTACATAATGTGCTAATGTGCCGCATGTACAGTAATAATATGCAAGTTCATACTGAACATTGCAATTTACAAGGCAATTATCCAGGTGTGTACAACAATAGGATAGTGGCTATATCTACACTCAAGTATATCTTGCTTACACAAAGGATTGAATCGGAGATGTACTAAGATTTTGTTTACTTTGTTATTTCAGGTTGACTGAAGCATAGGCAAACATTTGCACGTCATTACATCCAGTCTTTTATTGGAGGACACTGGGAGCTCAGTAAACTGAAACAGCGTCATTTATTAGGTTGACATAGGCAACAATCAGACTAGAGGAAAAAGGCACATAAAGGTTTTTAACTTGTATTTTCTGGAAAAGTGTTCCATGTAAGCTGCTTCACCTTATTTTGTCATTACCATTAGAACTGTCAGCGGACTAGCCCCAGATGACCTAAGGGATCTACAGGCTTCTTATTGTATGTACAAAGTTGACAGATAGTTTGGACCTAAACCATTGAGCCATTGACCATTTATACACAAGCGGAATATGATGTAATGGACGTCTCGTAGGGACCTGAATATATATATGTGTAATGTGCTCAGCTTTCTTGGTCCTTAAAAGAACTCTAGCGGCATCACTCTGAATGAGCTGCAGCTGTGTGAGAGCTTGTTTGGAAAGAATTTTATAGAGTTACATTTGTCTAACCTACAGGCATGAAGGCATGAAGAAGTATTGAGTACGTTTTCTTAGAACATGAAGCCTCTCATTGCTATTTTCATAAATACATATTTTTAAAATGATGTAGGCTGATTTAATTATTGATTATGTAGCTGTTGATTTGAATCCAAAATGTCTAACTTGGTGTGGGGTGTGTGTGTGGTTTAGCTGTCTGTCTATAGAGAGAGTGTAGAGAGGGGGTGTGGTTCACGGGGCTCCTGGGTATTGGGAGCAGTAGGTTTTCACTGTGCTAATAACCTGTCTCCCTACAAGAGCAGGCCAGGAGAGCAGAGCAGGGAGAGACGCCAGACACTAGAAGGCTGGTGGAATGACACCAGGCCATGGAAAGCCCTGTTTTATTGTATGGATTATTGTATGGATTATTGTGTTGCACTATTGTATAACCCAGATGGCAATGAGCCAGAGCGCTTTTTAAATACCAGGCAGTGTACGGCCTTTTTTAATGTATTGTTTAGTATCAGCTTCCTGGACTGATAATCGGGCATACCGGGCATTTGCCCCGGTGGGCCGACACACCTTGGGGCCGATATAATTTAAATTAATTATTTCTTAATAACAAAAAAGAATTAAAAATGGGCCCATACGACCGGCCCATAAAGCAGGGACAGCGGACCTTTGGTTCATTTTCTATACTGACACTGGGCTGGCCCAATCACATCTCACTAGCCTCTACTCCATCCCCCCGCGTGTGCCCTGTTTCTTGTGTCAGAAGCCCTGGATCTTGTGGCGGATGACGCTAAATTTATATGTCGCCCAAAAGAATCGTTCTTTTGAACGAAACAACACAACACTGATAGCCATGGTGGTCACAGCCAGGCAGAGGAGGACCCGTGCGCGTGTGACACCGAAGCAGAGCAGAATGACCGTGACAAGGCCGAGGGCCAGAGTGAGCAGGAGAGTGTAGGTGAAGCGGTAAGCCTGGAGTAGCTCAACAGGGACTTATAGCCAGGGAGAGAGCAGGGAGGTAGGATGTGTGCCATCACATGCCATAATGACGATGACGATGATGTATTTAGGTCGATGATAATAATATAACATAATCGTAAAGCTATTATAAATTAGTGAGACCGTCACCTACTGCTGGTGATGGTCACTCAGTCAGTCAAAAAGCACAGCATAAGCTATTTGGCATAGTTCCCTAATGCAGTCATAATTTTGGCTGACTATTCTAAAGTATTCAAAATATGAAATGATACTTCCAGCAGAGCTTTTCTTGGTCAATTATCACCTCTGATCACCAGGGCCCAGTTGTTCAGAAGTAATCTGATCGGATTTCGGCTATCGGATTGGGATCAAATCTTGAAAATGGGATCAAAGGTATCTCAATCCTACTAAAATGTTTTAAACAACACATACTGAAGGTTTGATCCAGATCAAAACCAAGATTGGATTAGGTGATCTAGTCAAGAGATCACCTAAGTCAAGAGTGACTCAGTACACTGGACCACTTGTACTTGTCCACGGCACTTACTGCTCAGCTTTGTAGTTGTTTGGGGGAATAGTACAGTAGATACGCTTATTTAAGGGGGCCACAAGGATGGTGTACTGGTGGGTGGTGTTCGATCGATTGTTCTCTGATGTCTACATAGAAGGTATGTGACTTTGGTCGGGGCGAAAAATGCCCATATACAGGTTTAAACCCCCGTTTACGATTTTATGATTTGGCTTTTTTCCCTTTTTTTTGGTGGGTGGGCTCATGAATAATTTGATGAGCTCTGCTCTGATTGGCTGGTTTACAGCGAGGCACCTCAATTGCTCACACACAGAGGCATGTCTGAATAGATCACTACAACTGTCCAAGGTGAACCATGGAGTGTTTAGGAATTCAACCTTACAACCATCGGTTTGGTAGCCTACATATAAGCGGGAGCTTGATGATGTACTAATACAAACGTGCAAAGAAATTCATGCTTTAGATGTGTTGCTAAATGACAATCATTTCCACTTCAGTGGTGGAGAAGCTGACGTTGGATAGCATGGCTAGTCTAGGGGTGTAAATATAGCGAGGTGTAAGTGTAATTTGGCTGCGAAATGACAAAGCTCCGTAGCTGTTACGTGTCGCACACACATCATGCTTGAAATAAGCAGGGAGAGTACCTAGCCTTCATGTGGTTCTCACGTACAATATGAGGTGTGTCAACATGTCCATGTCCACCAAAGAATGAAAACTGTCAAAACGGTCCGTTTGATTTTGCTTGCTGTCGGGCCCGCAGTAAGCACGTACTGCCCTGGCCGCCTGCCAGTGCGGGGCTCAGTTGTTCAGTCACTGTCAACCTCGGCGTCTGAACCCACACAAGATTCATTCCATTACAAGTCCTGTGGCATTTCCAAAGCCTCCTGGGCATTAGCCTTTCTTCGTCTGCTTGCCATCGTGTAACCGTTTTCTAATGTCTTTAAAATTAAGCTACAAGCTAACACGGACCGTGCTCAAGCAATTACCAAGGCAATCAGAGTTTCATGGCACTGGATATGCGCCCTTTTTTAGTGGTTGAAAACAACGGATTCCACGGATTCAATGTGTTCAACATGTTTTTTAATTGATCTCTTTCGTGTTCCATATTGTTGGTGATTTAATAAAACGATATTTAATAAAAATATATTTTTCCCTCGTTTCAGTGGGCTGGAGTATTTAAATTTTGGGGACGTAAATATTCATGTGTTGCAACTATTATGTACAGTAACTGTTATGACGGACAGGAAAATTAGACCCAAAAGCAGACCCAGGTACACACGGAACTCCCAAATAACCCGTTTATTCACAGGTAGGTGTACAGTGTATAGGATGACACAGTGATAAAGATAATCTATGGGTATTCCTGGTCAGTAGGTAGTGGCAGGTCCGTAGGCGATTCCTCCAGGCAGGCAGCGATCTTGGGGCACAGGGAAAAACAAGATGAGTCGGGAAAATACACAGGAAATAGGACCAAGTTTCAAGGAGTACAACTTGGTGAGCCGTAGCGTAAATACCGGTGAGGTTAACTGACGATCTGGCGATGAGTGAGGAGAAGAACCGGGTTTAAATACAGGTGAGTCTTGATCATGTAGATGGGGATCAGCTGCGGCGGTGGAAGGCCAGGGCAGGAAGCCACGCCCAGACAGGAAGCCACGCCCAGACAGGTACACATAGAGACAGACAAGGATACAAAAAGGAAACACTAGGAAAGGGAGACACATAGACACAAGAGGCAGGGAGGGGAACTGCAGGCTCATGACAGTAACAGTTGTGGAATTTGAAATTGGGCTGTTTTACTGCCCTCTTTTGTAGGAGACAACACTCTCCTTATTCAACTATGCCAAGGTAAATACATTTTTCCATTCTATGGCCCCTTTAAGGTGGGCACAAACTAAAGACATTATTTCAGTTTTATCTTTATTTCATTTATTTAATTCTTTCAAAAAGTTCTGGCACATCAGTCATTGATTTGTCCGTTGGTGAAAGGATTATGTAAATTTGAGTATTATCCTTATAATTATAATATAATAGATATTTAGTTTGCTTAATTTGGCCCAGGGGAAGCATATATAGGTTTAATTAGATAGTGACAGATAGAGTAAAGATAGAGCCTTCGGGCACTCTGCATGTCAAGGTGTAGGTTCACTTAGAGACAAAATAGAAATTCCCTATGTTGTCAAGTATATTTTTTATATAGTTAATGTACTTTGGAAAAACAGCATAATAGCTAGTGATAGCTAATATAGATTAACAATAATTTAAGATAGATATTTTTACATTAATTAGTTATTAGGTTGATGGTTTCCACTGGCATTTGATGCCCCCATTGAATCAATTATCCCTGAAGCTAGGGTCTGGTGATAATTTTTTGGTTTAAGAATTGAGGTGTAGTTTACTGATAAATGGAGTTTTCAAACTGAACTTTGGTGTGTGAATAAGTTCTTGCACACAAATTCTGAGATACATGTTTTTGTGTGCATGTCTTATCTCTGTGTGGGTCGCTGTTGTGTATGAATAAATATCTGCCAATTTCTTCCTTGCTAAATATTGGGCAACATATTTATTGTGTGACTATGTGTTCATGCATATAAATGTTGCCAGTTGCTACAATGCTACATAGTGTGATAGTGGTTGTTACTTTACAAGTTGCTGTGATGCTACGTGTGTGTACAATTGCTGCCAGTTACTGCAATAGTGTGTGTGTTTGTATACACAACAATGATTGCAGGTTTGTAACATTTTTGGATTGTCTGAATCTGAATGTGTACAATATATTTTCCAATTCCTGCCATGCTACATATTGAGCTACATATTTTGTGTGTACAAAAGCTGCCAGTGGTTACTATGCCACAGTGTCAGGCTACATTATTATGTCTTGGTAGCCAGCCGTGGCATTCTATCAGGCAGACAAAGCCAAGCTTCTATTGTGTGTTTGGCACACAATGGGCCAGAATGTGCAAACCAGCTTCCAAAGCTGCCCAGACACCTTTATTGTACTCTGGGCAACGCTCCAGCTCCCTATTCAACATCCTTTTTCTATACTCCCCTTTCAGTTGCTCGGAAATATTGTTATTGAGACACCAGCATTGTTAGTTCATCTCCATGCGTGAGACATGTTTTCTTCAGTGTACTGTATTTCCCTGGATGAACTGACTGAACCTTTGATTGAGATATATTCCCATTTCTGCACAGCAGTAAAGCATCTGCTACATTTTTTTCATGGTATAAAGTTCATAGCTATCCTTGTTTTTGTAACTATTGAGATGCATGTTGAGTCTCCCAGGGACTGCTGAAATAATCACATAGCTATCGTCTGTGGTTACATATGTGTCTTTATACATTTAAGATACACATGTACCTTCATATTCCACATACATTTACTGTGAGGCAGATGTGTATTGGTTTAAGCTATTTTCTTGTGGAGGGGTGTGTGGTTTAGCGACGTGGGGTGGGGTTCAGGTGATTTGGAAATGGGGGACAGGTGTGGGCAATAACGCTGATTACCTGTTTCCCCAGGCGAACGGAGACCAGGCAAAACGTCAAGACCTGTCTTACTGTATGGATTATTGTAGAAAAACATTAACACCATGTGCCACGTTTTTGAAAATATATTACACATTTAAACCTTCTATATTTGTTTGTGACAGCCTATAACGTTGTATGTCAAATACTTTGTTGAGAGTGTAATGGATAAGATGGACAAATCTACATAATTTAACATTTATTGTCCGTCTGAATTCATATTAATTGTATGTGTTTATGTCTTAATAATGAGTTCAATTTAAAGTTTCTGTAATTGATTGGGTGACCACTAAAAGCCGTTAGACACTGTTAAGACTCTTTAAGACACTTGTGGCACACAGTCACTGTCCACACGGGCTTGGTTGGGTTATCCGTGCCCTGCACGGCTTTATTTAGGTGCGTAGCACACACACATATACACACAGGTCTTACACTGCCTGGTTTTCATACACACACGGGCCTTTAAACATAATCTGCCGGTGCAGCCGTCGTCTCCCTTCAGCCATCGTTCGGGAGTCCTCCCTCAGCTGTGGTCCCTTACTCCTTAACCCTTTGACACGTACGATCACACCGGTGTGATCAGTCTTGACTGGTCCCTGGAGCGTACGATCACACCGGTGT
>JAOEHI010003136.1:0-11002 GCA_025447815.1 Percopsis transmontana
TGTGTGTGTGTGTGTGTGTGTGTGTGTGTGTGTGTGTGTGTGTGTGTGTGTGTGTGCGTGTGTGTGTGTGTGTGTCTGTGTGTGTGTGTGTGTGTGTGTGCGTGCACAGGTAATTCCTGCGACAGTCTGTGCTTCATTGTGTCGAGGTCACGGCTGCACTAGGACAAGTGCATATGGCGGCCATTCATTTGGCTCCAAAGCGCATTCGTAATTCCTCCAGTGACTTCTGATTGTGAACATGCGCATTAGTGTGTTCTGTTCCCAGGGTGCATCACCACCAACCACCACATGGGGCTGTCCTGGGCTCTAGGTGACTCACTAACATTACATTTCACAATAGAACTAATGGTTCTGAGTGCCGCGTTCAAGCAGATTCATAGTCGGGTTTTGGAACAGCATCAGTCACGCTTCATGGTACGCTTTAACATAGGTATTTGTGGCTGCAGTACCAGCATTGGCCACCATAACAGTCAGGGAGCAAGCCTTCTTTTCCCCTCCTGGGGGGCTTGGTCAAGGTGCATCCTGTATCCTCTGTATCCTGTACATTGAAATCACACGTCGGGTCTCGATGAACACAATATATTAAAGATCCAGATCTTTGCTGTACATTGTCCCTAAATCCCCATCCGATTGAGGGCTGGATTCAAACCCACAACTAAAATCAAAGTAAACTATTGAAATCACAGGTTGTTCCAACTCATGATGTGACTCAGTAGTGTGTATGGCCCCCACGTGCCTGTGTGCACCCCCCACGACGTCTGGGCATGCTCCTGATGAGAACGATGGTGTCCTGGGGGATCTCCAGACCCTCCAAAGATATGGAGTCTGTTTGACAGTTTGGTCAGAAACATGCACACCAGTAGCCTGCTGGAGGTCATGTTGTAGGGCTCTGGCAGTGCTCCTCCTGTTCCTCCTCGCACAAAGGAGCAGATACCGGTCCTGCTGCTGGTTCGATGCTCTGGAGACTGTACTGCGAGACACAGCAAACCTTCTTGCGACGGCACGTATGGATGTGGCATCCTGGAGGAGCTGGACTGCCTGTGTAACCTGAATGGGCTGCAGGTACCGCCTCATGCTAGAAGTAGCGACAAAGACACTAGCAAAACTAGAGAAGAATCAGTCAGGAAGGAGAGAGCAATTACTTCCTAACTGGACAGATTGATATCCCTGAAGTGTAACTGACTTGGTGTTCTACTGTGATGATTGCGTGTTAGTTACCACCAGGTAGCTCTGTGTTCTCTCTCTCTTTCCCTAATTGCAGGAGTGGAGCCTGGTGTGCGGGAGTCGGGTTCCCAGCTGCAGCTCAATCACCTCATCATCAACCTGCCACTCAGCGTCAGATCATAGTTAATACAACCCAAGTTAGTTGAACTCTAGACTGACCAGTTACCAGTTAGCAGTAACCCTTGCTGTATCCTAACCTGTCTATTGCCTGTCCACTGACCGGAACCTGGCTTCCCGGCCATCCTCCACTCCTGCTCTCACGCATTCCATGACCAGGACTACATCGCCTCCGCATTCTGGACCTCACCTGGACCTTTCCCGCAAGAAGACCCTGTTCCTCCTGTTTCTGTTTTCCTGTGGATTGAACCTGTTTTCATATCTAAACCTGCTTGTCTGTCTGCGTTTGGGTTCGGTCCCAGTAGCTGTTGTGTGAGATATCACCATGAGACCAGAGGTATTGAATAGGGGTGTCAACACAAGCTCTCTTCCCTCTGGGAGCACCAGATAAGACTTGTGTAAAACATTACGTATCACCGTTGTCAGGCGCAAACCTTGCACCTTCAGAATACTGTCGTAGGGCTCATTCTAATTTGGACGTAATTACACCGGGGATAATAGTGAGTACACACAGTATATTCCATAACCATTCAATTTTTCCTTTATTTATTCCCAAGTCACAAAATTTGATGAGCTGAGATGAAGAAAAAAACATCAACCAAGATCTAATTTGTTAGGGTTAGGGTTTGATCTTTGTTGTCTTTCTGTCAAGATTTTGTAATAACAAAAAGGTGTTTTGTTCAAATGAAATTAAGCATGTTATAATTTATTTTCTTCAAGAAAAAAGCCTCATTCTGCATCTGTGTTGGTGGACTTCGAGTCACTACAGAAAAAACTGTTGCATTAAATGATTCATTATCAGTTGAGATTGCGTTGTACAGTGTGGTTTAAGGATTATCACTTATTAAATTTAAAATGATAAAATGATCAATTCAGAGTGTGTAATACAGGTTGGAGAAGTTTAGGTGTATATTGCAAGCTCTACAATCTACTCTGCTTTACATATCAGAACATATCTAAGAGCTCTCTGTTGAAAACCACCAGGTAGCGAATCACAGACCAATCAGCAACCAGGACGGTAGTTCAGTTGGTCGGTGCAGCAGTGGGTATTTCTGGGTCCAGAAAATAATCCTCACGTGGGTTCTGATCTCGTTCTGGTGTGATCGATGGTGGCCCGATCGTCTGCTAGCACCTGTGTTACCATCAAAGGTTTGTTGTTCTGATTAGCTGTAGGTGGTCCAATCACCTGCCAAGGACCTGCCAATCACCTGCCAAGTACCACTGTACCGGCTGAAGCAGGGCCGAGCTACTGCTTCGCTTTGGCGTACGGCTGAAGCAGGGATAGCGGGGATAGCGGGGATAGCGGGGCTAGCGGGGCTAGCAGGGATAGCGGGGCTAGCGGGGCTAGCGGGGCTAGCCGGGATAGCGGGGCTAGAAGGGCAGAAACATGACACACTGATTGGTTGGCCAGGTGGCATCCTGTGGCGGGGCAAAAGTCTTGGAGATGAGATGGAGATTGCATGGCTGTATGCTTGGTTGTATGCAACTGATGTGATGGAAGGGGCTGATTAGAAGGGGTGTCCACATGCATTCAGACATGTAGTGTAGATCTCATATAGTGCTGAAATGCCACATGGAACCATTTGGTAGAGAGGCCAAAAAGGCTCAATTCAGGAGGAAACATTACAATCCCAATAAACAGGGCACTGCTTAGAACATGCTGATGCATAGCCCAACAACAGGCTGAACGTTCCTGTAAAGATGAATAAAGTATATGGAACAAATGGGGGGGAGACAACTTAAGCATCTGTCTAATCCAAGTTCACAAGTTCAAACGCAGCAAATAGCTAATTAAAGCAGGTTTCATTCATAAACACAGGCGCGGAATTGGAGCCATTTCATACATTTACAGTGGTAAGTGATTGCCATGACAGCGAAACTAGGATCTTTCTATTCCAGATAGTTTCTCAGGTGACAGCCCCTGAAATGATGATTCAATTAGGGTTTTTTGTTTGGACCACGTTCCAAATATACAACAGAAGCAACAACAGACTGTTGTCCCGAGCGACGCAAAGTGAGAACCATCATAAGTATTGGGGAGAAAGTTGGCTCCAGGGAATGAACCCCTCATTCCAAATCAAACTGGAATGGCGGAAACCAACTCCAGATCAGTTAAATGTGACCCCCCACACCAGTGAATGTTGCAGAGGGGTAGGACTTCCCCTCCCTAAGTAAGTCAGTACTGACAGTTTGACTACGAAGCTTGAGTGGAATTGGAATACACGTTTGGGCTCTCCCAAAAGCCAAAAGCCACACCGCAGGACACAGGAGTTTTCAAATGAAATAGTACATAAAAAGCGTACCTTGTTGTTGTCAGAAATGGTTATCTTGCTGCGTAAATATTAAATGTGATTTGCACCCAAAATGTACACCAGGCCATGTATGCCAAATATGACAACAACAAAACACTGGCAGTATACTTTTAAAAACTATTGGCAATACTCGATGTTGTAGGGAAACAAACACAGATAACGTAATGATATAAAACTACAGGCTTATAATGCCATGCTAATTATTCCATCAATTAGTTTTATAAATATGTATGTGCTGATCGGGAAGAGGGGGTTGAACTTTTGCTGAGATGCCTCTCAATGCCTGTAGAAGTGGACACTCTTGCAGGTATGCAATGAGAGAGACAGAGAGAGACAGAGAGAGAGAGGGAGAGAGAGACAGAGAGAGAGAAATAGACAGAGAGAGAGACAGAGAGAGGGAGGGAGAGAGAGAGACAGAGAGAGAAAGAGACAGAGAGAGAGAGACAGAGAGAGAGAGAGACCGAGAGAGAGAGAGAGAGAGACAGAGAGAGAGAGAGAGAGACAGAGAGAGACAGAGACAGAGAGAGAGACAGAGACAGAGAGACAGAGACAGAGAGAGACAGACAGAGAGACAGAGAGACAGAGAGAGAGACAGAGAGAGAGAGAGACAGAGAGAGAGAGACAGAGAGAGAGAGACAGAGAGACAGAGAGAGACAGAGACAGAGAGAGAGAGAGAGACAGACAGAGAGAGAGAGAGACAGAGAGAGAGAGGCACAAAGCATTGTTCAAACATTAACCTCTGTGCCCGCATTGCTTGAAACAATGCTCAGCTTACGGACCTCATATGAACACAGCCAACCAAACACAAACTTGTTCTATATGGGACAGTGACGGAACATTGTCTTCAGCTCCGTGCTGTAACAGTGTGAGTTCATCACATATTCCTTACATTTGGTGGGAGGGCCACTAAGTTACCAGCGGGGTATTGTGATTACAGTAAAAGGTCAAACAAGGATCCTAGATCCTAGAGTCAATGTGTAGGAATAACCCACCAAACAAAGTCATTTCTACTAGCACTGGTGTCATGACAAATGCCACAGCGTGACAAATTCACAGTTGAAATGCGGGCCTTACCTCACGGGATACTGTCTTAATATCCCAGGTCCACACCTACAAGGAGACCGCTGGAGTCCAAATGAAGATCCACCTCGTTTTGGTTCCAGGCATATGCGGTCCACTACAACACCCAGGCCAGCTCCTGCTGTAACACACCTGTTTGTTAGACGTCATAGCAACATAGTGTGAGCCGCCTCAGAGATCCACCTGAATACATTCCATTGGTGTAAATGTGCATCTCTTTCTCCCAAAAGCCCTTCGCCCCGCTAGCAACTGAGCTAGCAACTGAGCTAACGCTAGAGGGAATGAGTGAGGTTGTTTGTCCAAATGGCATGTAGACTTCCTCCAATTCTTTCCCCAACATAGTTTTCCTGCCTGCGCCGGTCGGTTTCCCTGGGCCAGGCTAAATATAGGGACCACACAAGGTAAAGTGGAAAAGAGCAGGGGCAGGAAATGTGTCACAATACGTTTGTGTGCGCGCTCACATTTGTTTTTGCCTTTCGTGATATTTCTCCTCCTCAACGAGAGCACTTCCCCCGCCGCAGGTGAGCCGGAGGTCAGTAGGTGCAGTAGGACGTGTTAGCCTCTACTAAGACTGTCACTCACGGGATCTGAAGGAGCTCTAACCCCTCACACCCCTGTGTGTGTGTGTGTGTGTGTGTGCGCACACGTGTGTGTACTGTACGTGTGTGTGTGTGTGTGTGCGCGCGCGTGGGGGTCAGCCCAGCCCATCCCGTGACCCCCCCCCTCCCTCCTGTGACGTTGGACACATTGTTTTGTCTCCTCTGCGTCTAAAAATACCCTCCTAAACACAAGCCACGAGCGCATGTCCGCTCCAGCGCTGGTGTAAAGATGGCCGTGTTGGCCTAATGAAGGAGCAGCATTGTTGCTCTTTGCTAACGTCCGCTTGACAGAGCTTCTCCTCAGGACGCCAGGATCATGTCACGTGTATTCCCATGAAGCTACAGAGAGACATGCACTTGTGTTATTGCGTCTAGTATTATATACGTTAACAAGGGGCCTTGCCTGCAACCCAATACAATTTGGATAAAACCATCTGCTAAATCATATAAATTGATGCCAACATTTTGGTGACGACCCCATGGAATTGCTGCCCTGCCATCCCATATTAATCTATTTGTTCTATGAATGTTTTCTACTTTTTAATATTCTAAAGATTGAATACACTTTAGTTCAGTTATAGTATATTATTATATTTCCATGTGGCTCAAGTGAACTGTAATGCACCCATTTCACTACAAAGCCTTGTTGGTGTTAGAGTAATATGGAACTATAAAACACACACAGTTCCACTCACAACGTGGGAATTCAATTTCAGGAATTCCCGGTGCCAATGAGGCATTATCCCAATCGGGCACACTTGAGAAGATAGACAATTAGGTGGACCAGCATGCATCTGTCAATGCCGGCAGCGACCAGAAAGGAAAAGCAGCATTTTGTGTTGTGCCGAGTAGTCTTGAACGTTTGACGACACGCCAGCTGATTGAGCTTGAGAGTATTTCATATTTCTAAGATGTGTTGTGAAAAGCATCAATCATCTCTCCTCCCCTCCCCCTCCCCTCCAGTTGGACCCAAAACAGTGGATGTCTTCCTGTCTCGCTACAGAATCTTCCACTAGGAATGTCCCAGTGCAACACAGATGCACACATAAACACTGGCTGTCGACATACTTACAATGACACACACACACACACACTATATATAGAGTGTGAGTTTACTGGAAACAAATAATACAGTATGTGCAGTTGGAGACAGAGAGAGAACATGTCACCATTCGTGTGTGTCTGGAGAGTTTTCACAGTTTGTCTTGCCATCTGTGTTCTATTGTGTAATCCTTCTGGTCTTACTTGACAGACAAATGGATTGCCTCGACAAACTTAACAACAGTTGTCTTGATGGCTATTCCAGGAGCATGGTACTGTATGGCTCGGAGCACACTGGACTAGCGTAAGAAGCTATTCAGGGACAGTGTTGTTTATCGTTTTAGTAGAGGGAGGAGTGTTGTTTGGTTTGTTCTAATTCCACTGTGCATCTCCATTGGCCCAGCCTAGGATTCTCCAGCATCGGGGGTCCTGATTGGTTGAGAGGAGAGGGTAGACATGGGTAGCGTTGAGGGGGTTTGTGACTTGTGGAGAGAGAAAGTAGATAGGAAACAAGGGAGCAGGAACAAGGAGTAAAGAGAGATTGATGGTTTCTCTATGCTCTGTCTGCAATAGTGAGTTCTGGCCAGTTGAAATGAAAGTGTTGTCATCTGTGGACTTTACTGTGTAGTCCGTACGTTAAACCTCCCTCGCATGAACAATGACCCAATGAAAGAGTCATTGCTGGCTACTTTATGGATGCATTTACCAGTTGGACAGAAATGTCATCCACTATGACACTTTCATCACAAATAAATGTGAAATCGTTGGGATGGCCAAGGCGGCTAAGATGAGGAACAACAATTTTCTTCCCTTTTTTCCTATAAAGGAATGGGTTCCGTTGAGGCATCTATTGGAGGAACCTGAGTATACGTACAGTATGACTCCAGTGTTCTGATCCCCTCAGTGGGTTCTGACCCCTCAGTGGGTTCTGACCCCCTCAGTGGGTTCTGACCCCCGGTTGAACACCCTGCTCTCCACCTAAATACCCCCTTCAGAAGTAAGACTGGGCAGCTGTGGCCAAGGGCAGTAGCATGAGGATATATAGAGCCCCAGAGCTCTGAGCCAACCAGCCTGTTTAAACACCAACCACCCAGTGGAAGGATTACCGCCGCTGTTTCCCATGCCACATCTCCGTCAAAACAGTTGCTTTATCTGCAGCTATTGTACAGCGAGGGCTGCTAACAATACAGTTGAATGGGCTCTGCATGCGTACATGACCGAGCTGCGGTCATGTACAGTTCTGTTGTTGAGCGTTTGTTCACACCGGGGCCACAGAGAGGAAGATAATGAGAGGAAGATAATGACGGCATGTGACATTGTGGCTAGCTCTCCCAGCACACCTAGACTCACACACACACACACACAGAAAATGTGCAACCGAACTAGCCAGAGTGTGACCCCTACTGTAATCTAATGTATCACCTAGATGCCACTAAGATGTGTGTGCGTTTGTATGTGCACTTGCCATTGCCTCTCAGTTGGAGGTGGAAATGAATAAGACAGTTATTAGTGTTACTGCTGTTGTGATTGCTTGTGAATTTGTTTGTGAACTGAGTTAAGATTGCATCGCGTCAATGAGTTGGTTCCTAGTCCCAAAGCATTTTAGGAAACATTGTACATTTAAACGCATTTACATTGGTGATTTACCTTCCAGTGTGAAGAGTGGGGCAGTTTTATTCATGCTACTTTATTTTACTGCGCTTTAGAAATACCAAACCAGTGCCGACTGTCCTAGCTGGGGAGAGAGAGACAGAGAGAGTGAGAGAGAGAGAGAGAAGATTAAAGACCTCAGTGTCTCTCTCCCCATCCTCTCTTTCTGTCTTGTTCTTTCTTTCATTCTATGTTGTTTCGCAAGCCTGTATGCACACACACACACACACACACATACACACACACACACACACACACACACACAGTAAACTCAAATACATATCCATGCATGTACACACACACGCAATGAAACTAGTGGCCTTCTGTATAGGCCATGTGGCATGGAAGGATGTTAAGCTGCTCCACGGGTATAAATCACTGTTTCTTCGATGCACAGACAGGTGCATAATGACCTGCTGGCTCTGCTTTCGCTTTTATGGCGAACCAATAATTCAGCAAGACATTCGTTGTTGGAATGTGAGTCTACCGTATATAACCCGGAGTACATCTGCAACATCTGCTATGAATCTGTATGCTCATCGCACCACAATAACTCTAACTCTCGTACTTTCTCACTCAGATAGCTATTTCCTTAGGCTCATTTCAAATGATTTCACATTGCATTAAACTAATAGCAAAACTTGAAGTTTATTTCTAGCACCCCCTGAACACACAGTCCATTAAAAGCAATAGAACAGTGAATTGTGAATTATGGGAACGGATGAGATAAGGTAAAACTGATAAAACAAATAAATGAAGTAAACAATTAAAGAAGTATAAAAGGATTTAAAAAAAGGATAGAGAATTAAAACTAAAAACTAAAGATGACTTCAAAGTGTTTGACGGACACATTTATGCATGCAATATAAAGTCCAGAAGTTCTGCCTGAACATGCTCCTAAAACCAGAATATTGCCCACACATACCATGCGTATTCACAATGGCCTTACTCTAAATGGAATGAAACAGCAGTTATGAATATCATCATGTCATTATTGAGTGAGCACCTAACTAGATTCATCTGATTCCAATTTAAAAAATTAAAAATTCGAAATATCTAAAGAGTTTTCTAAAAGACAAAACATTAAAAGAAAGAAATGACTAAAGAAAGCCTGAACAAAACAATTGATAGGGTCGTGTGTGCACTATTATTGTAATTATTCATACTGAGAATGAGATGGAAGATATGTGACTTTGATCCTAAAGTTACAACAAAGATAAAATTGAAATTCTCAAATCCCTGCATTGGCTCCCAGTGTGTCAGAGAATAGATTTCAAAATACTGCTGCTCAAATCACTAAATGCTTTTACAATATGAACCCTTGGACCCCTCAGGTCATCTGGGACCTGTCTGTTAATGAACTCTTTTATTCTTTAATTTATTTTTATGCATTCATTTTAAATCCTGTTTTATTGTATAACGTGTTTTTATGTGAAGCACATTGAGTCTGCCTCATGTATGACATGTGCTCTATACATCAAGTGCCTTGCCCTGAAGACAGCCCACACCACTCACCACCACTCCTACTGATGGATTCATCCGACCCTTTTGCAACTGCGCTGCCGATGCGCCCGATTACCGCCAAATAAATTTAGCAAAGAAATATTGGTCCAATCCTCCTTCCTCTCCTGTACTGTAAGCTGTGTGCCCTGATTGTAAAGGTGTGGTGTGCAACTTTGAGGAATTGAGCAGAAATGAGAAAGAAATGTGAGAAAGTGCAACCAGCCCTCCGCGAGCGCTAATGCAGGAAGTGGATCCCACCATAGAGACAGAACAATAACTGGAGACAGTGATCCATTAGCACAGACATTGATTAGACAGGATGCTGACAAGCGCATCTGCTGATAATGGCGTCGACCATGGCATCACTAGGAATGTCTTTGCTTCCCGGCTCCGCTATTTGACACTGTTTGACTTGCTTTTATAAGCTATCTTTGATATATTGTGTACTTGAAATAGATATAGAATCTGCACTGGCAAGGAACCTGCCCTGACACTCTCTTACACTATGATACCATTGCACCCCTCTGCCTTTGTTCCACACCGCTCCTTTAAACATGCTGTACTATGTATGTGTGCGTGGATGTCATATGTCTGTGTGCCTGTGTGTATGTAGGTTGTGTATAAGCTATTGGACACCTTCATTTCCTTCTGGATAAATAAAGTATCTCTATCTCTATCTCTAGCTCTCTATCTACCACAACTGTGTCTGTACTAAACCTGACAGAACTGCAAAGCAGTTGAAACGTTCATGTTTCTTTTAAAGTAGGTAACCCTGAAGAACAACACTAACGTAAATAGAACACAACATATCTAGACCAAATCAGGCGCGTGAGGCGTGAGGCGTGGCCATGTTCAAGGGCTCGCTGCTTTAGAGGAGCGGTCAGTAGGCCCTTGTGGCCAGACTTCAGGTCACTAGGAGTTAGCGGCGTCGCAGGAATGCAGTCCTGCCCCCTGGTGCCTACTGATTGCAACACATCCAAAGTTGTCTACTGCACCTTTAATACCTGGTGCAGGATTATCTCATGAACACAAACAAGTGAAAGTATTCAGGGGTCAGATTTCACTTTCAAGTAAAGGGTAAATACGTGAAAAAGGTATTCTCAGCATGTACACAGACAGAATGTCGCGTTGACAAATGATTAATAGTGTAATTTGGAGCATGCTTGCATATAAAAGAGTGTGTGTGTGTGTGTGTGTGTGTGTGTGTGTGCACTGGTGGCTTTGGTCTTACCGTAACATCCGCTCCAGTTGAGTCGGCTGTGCGCTGGTGTTTGGCCCGAGCACGGTGCCTACTGCAAGCGGCAAGCTCCGTGGAACACCTTGTGTGTAATGTCAGCTAGGACCCAATGTGTCACCGTGGGAACAGGCCCAGCTGATGGCCGGAGGGGGGGGAGAGAGAGGGAGGGAGAGGGAGAGAGGGGGAGAGAGAGAGAAAGAGGGAGGGAGAGAGAGAAAGAGGGAGGGAGAGAGAGAGAG
>JAOEHI010003137.1:0-39042 GCA_025447815.1 Percopsis transmontana
TATAAAAGGCCTGAGAGCAGATCCAGATCTCACATTAAATAATGCTTAGAAAAAAAATAAAGATCATAAGAATGTTAAATCAGAATAAGATTTTTTTCTTCTTCTGATAATACAATTAGGTCTTTTTTTCTGAGAATATGCATTTATTTAATGTTCAAGTGCCTTAATTGTAACAAACTAAACTAACTTACTGGATAACTAAATACATGAATAAATAATGTTGCATTAATATAGAGCATGAGTCAATGATAAAGATCTCCAAATATTTTACTTTAAAAGTGAGACTGCAAAGCTCACCATTTCTTGTCTGGTCAAGCCTGTAACGATATACTTTTTGTTATAAGGCTATTCTAGTGGACAGGTCCGTGACCAGTCTACCTGCAAAGACTTGCAAAAGGCTCTACAACGAGAGAAGGTTCCACCCCACTGCACAAAGAAAATCAGTCTCTCTCATAGCTCTGGGCAATTTCAGACCACACAGAATGACAAGGGAATCAATTTTCCTGGTTAGGTTATAGATGAATTTTCCTTTGTCGGGTCTTTTCACAAGTAATAACTGGTAGCCTAAGTGTCATATGAATTATTAAGAAATTGCTAACTGCATCACTTTTCAAAAATAATAATTAGTTTTAGGCTACGAGACTTTCTAAGAGATTTGCATTTGCTGGCTTCTCTTTACATTTTGTAACTGAAAAATTAGGCACCCATATGTTTCATGTGTACTGGCCTAGCTATGTGAAAGAAGAAGTTAAAATAATTCTTCAATATACTGGAAAACCTCAACCTGTGAACACATAGATCCAGTCTGACCTCTTGTGGAGCATGCAATACTTCACAACACACACGTGACATTTTTAAACTTTTATTCTGTAACTTTAATGTAGCCTATAGAGCCTATCCAGACACTATCTTACATTATTTTATACACGATGCCAATAACATTGTTTTACTAGTACAATATGTTTCCAATTAAATAACTGTGAACAATTGGGAAAAGTAGTGGAATAGAATAGATCGACCTGATTGTTGCAATGTAGCGTTAAAAAAACAGTCTGCTATTTAAACGTGTACCCTGCAGACTTACACCTACACCTTGAGCAGGTGCCACATAAAATGTCCCTTCTGATGCATATGCATATGTATCCTCATCCTCACACACCTATAATTAACGAAGACAGACATAAGTGTGATGCCACAAGTCAGGTAGCTTTATTTAAGTTTTCGTGCTGCAAGAGATCAAAGTTAAGTGTTTGACCGGCCTGCTCAGGCAGACGGTGGGCGGGAGTCTGTTGTCATGGCAATGACGTCAATGTTGGTGTCGAGTAACCAAAGGTCAAAATAAAGGCAAGTGAATGAAAACGGAAGGAAACTTAGCAGGGTGGAAACAACATGAAAAAAAAGCAAGCCGAAACTTCACTACTATTAATTGCACGGGATATTGTTTTCTTGTTGTCTTGGAGTAATCGTTGTATTTGTTGGTAAGGAAGCTTCAAACAAAAGAAGGGTAAAGCTTTGACAAGCTAACATAAGCTAAGTCCGCTAGCTCGCTAGCATAGGTCGCGGGCTAACGTAGCGTAACAAATACGAATGTTTGCTCTGACTGTCTTCCTAACATGCAAAGTAACTTTGGCTGTCGAGCTCGTTCCCGTGGTTTGTTAACAGAAGCCAACGATGTCAATCTATCGCTTTCTAGCCATATAAATTAGCTTATTCTGTAGTGTAGCCAGAACACAGTTGTATCTGGCCTTGCGACCATCTGCAATGTTCCCCAGAACAGTGCAACTTTACAGCTACACTGCAACAAGCTGCCTAGTTAGCCTAGCTAACCCTAGCTTGATAGCTAATGCTACTTAACGTATGTAAATTATTTTAAAAAAAATTAAACAATTTAGTAAACGAGCTCATTTTCAATTACAGATTAAGGACAAGTTTGTTCTGGTAATTTAAATGTTTTCAATTGTCACATTTTTAAGGTGACAGAGCAGTCACCACTTATTGACTTAGGCAGTAGGCCTATTAGACAAGTAGTTGATAATCCTTTCTCTTGTGCTGTAACATATGTGGTCTTTTTTTGTTTTCAATGAC
Source organism: Percopsis transmontana (assembly GCA_025447815.1). NCBI lineage: Eukaryota > Metazoa > Chordata > Actinopteri > Percopsiformes > Percopsidae > Percopsis > Percopsis transmontana. The sequence continues at coordinate 2,086 of JAOEHI010003137.1, forward strand.
ACAGTAACCTGATGTAACGGTAGTACTGGACTTTAGTTGTAATGCTTTTACAGTAGAGATCACCAGACAGCAGAGGATAACACTTGACATTGGATTCTATTTTAAGTATAAACCTTATGTCCTCTGGGTAACGTTAGTGGCAGTCAGTGTGTTATTCTGGTTAAACTTCCACCCTCGTGATTTCCATTTAATCAAATTACACTTAATTAGAGACTGATAATCCTTTTTGTATTATTTTTTAAAATAACCTTTCTTCAGTGAATGTGGAACAATTAGGTCTCTAGCCCTGCATTTATGCCATCAACTACAGTGACTACTGTACTAGGTGGTTTGGGGCTGTAAACATCCCCGACTGGAAGCTGTCTATCAACAAAGCTTTCAGTCTGATGTTTGCTGCTACCGACTGCCTCCAGCTCCAAGGGAAAACCAAGCTAGATTTCCTGTTTGTAGATGTTATCCACCATGTCATAACTGTCTAGAAATATTATCACATTATAATATATAAAAGTGAAAACAATGCCAAGAAGCTAATGAATGTTTGATCTATAAAGTTTAGCAAGTTTAGTTTAATCTATAGTTCAGAGCCGGTGCAGTTCTTTTTAGCATAATTTATTCAGACTCAGTTCATGTAAACATCCTACACTCAGCTATAATTGATTGCAGCAAGGGCTGAGAGAAGGTTGTTTACTTCAACTGTCTGGAAGTGACACTTTCTTGCTAATAAAGAAAAAAGAACACAGGTAAATGAATGTCATCATAAATCAGATGTTTACAAAGTTTATTTAAAATATAGAGAAGTAAACTGTGAGCCATTTGGTTATTTCAAAGCATGTTTTTTTTGTGAATTGTTGGCTGCATTTATGGTGTGAAATTATGAAATTCAAAATGATCTCAAATAAATTAACATTACTATTGGTGTGGGGATATTTATTTATTTATTTATTTTAGTGCTCCTGTCAACAAGGCACAAGTAAGACTTCTGTGAGAACAATGTTTGTTTATGTTTTATGTTGCATAGACTAGCTAACCTAGTTATTTTATCACCTGCAGGTGTGGTCCAGTCAATTATTACCAAATTCCCTGCTGTGCCATGGTTCATGAACCACATTCTTTAGGTAATCCATTATGAAGCAACTCGCATGCACCTAAATATTCCATTATTATTCAAATTACATTTATTGTGGTTACCAGTTTTATTTGTGAACTCTGTTGGTAAGGAATATTGGTTGGCTTTAGGCATAAGACTCAAAATATAGAGGAAACACTATCATACATGGATATGAATGTAAATAAAACAAAAAAATTCAACAATTTCGGTTAAATATAATAATAAACTTGTTGGCCTAGTTCATACAATTCCGTCATGAAAACCTCTTTTTTTCAAATTTACCGTTAGATGTCAGTGTTGTTCCTCTAAAGAGAAGGGCGCTAGTGATTTGCTGGTAGAATATCAGAGCATTCTACCTTCAAACCATGAACAATTGCTTTCCTTAATGTGGTTGTGACGGTGTGACTAGAATATTTCTAAATTAATGTAACTATAACAAACTAGCATAGTGAAAGATGGGTAACAGAAAATATAAAATTATATGTTTGTAAGTAGCATGTAAAATGTAAGGTAAGGTAGGATTTTGGTTTTTGAGGATTTATGTCAGGCTTTTCCACAACACGACATTGTGAATTATTATTATGTGTATATATGTATTATGTCCATTAATAGTTTATTATAAGTAGCTCATGTACATTTGTATTAAATCAGCTATAGGCTAGGCTATATTTTTGACTAAACAATAAAAGGCTAACCATCATGGCTAAAACAACTACAGCGTGAAGATACACTACTGGAAAGCCCTCAGTTTCAAAGAGCTAGATGTTTACTTAACGGCAATTAGGCTACATAATTTTCTTAATTTCTTATGTTTTGTTTGAGGTACATTTAGAAAGACTATATATCATCGATAAATCAATAGTTGGTAAGATTGTCCCACTAGTTCTGTATTTATGATTAGACACAGGTACTAAGCTTTGCATTTTATTATTATACCTTGGTTTTACCAGGGAAGTTAAGCCATGTGATGCTACAGTATATGACCTGGGTTATGGTAAATGCAGATTTCGATATCTTATATTCAAACAGGGAGATGTTTAAATGAAGTCAGTTGGAGACAGTTGGGCATTTGAATAAGGTTAAACAAAGTGTGTGATTTGAATCTTAAAATTTCCATTTGTGCGCATTTGGTGTCTGCATTGAGACAAGCAGGCTACATCTTATCAATAAGATGTATGGTCAACACCTGTACATATACACCTGTACAATAAATAGTATTTGTGTGTATCCATTTTAAGCTCCACAGCTGCCATTGAAACTCTGAAAGTTGAGTTAAATGTATATAAACCGACAGTACAGGACTTACAGTGTTTTGTTGTTAAATTCTGGCCACAAGGAGACAAAGTGAATACATGTTATTTTATCCAATCGTGTGCCCCTCAACATTTGCATAGAAACTATACTGAACATCCTTTTAGCTCAAGGTGTAGTCCTCTATGCATGTCATCGGGCCACTGAACTGGAGGCCTATTGCCCTCCACCATTTAACTCTGTGGATGAGACTTATATATATATTATATATATACTGTATTATATAGACTTTTATATAATTATTTTTTCATTCCAGTTTGAACACTGAAGCTCTATGTCACTGTAACTAAGGCATTCAGACCAACTTTTTGTCTCCCAAACTGGAAAGAATGAGGGTCTGGTGGAGGCTCTCTTATTGGGTGGTTGAGACAATCGAGCAGGCCTATGTGGGGCCAGATACTGTAAACCGATACTACATTTCTACACTGTCTACAACTGAGCAAGCACTGAGAAAATTAGAGGAGTTTTTATAGAGAACCCGACACCGGAGAAGACACAGGTGAACTCATTGTTGACCATTAGGAAGCCTCTGGCGGGGAGGTGACAGGGCATCACTGAGGACCTCTGGTGGACACCTTGGCCATTGCCTGGAGCCTCACCTAAATCACCTAAATTATGATTTGGGCAGAATACATTCATGTCACAAAGAGGAGCATTCAGATAGAAAGCATGACAATAGCATCCATTATTCCATCTTTTGTGTGTTCAGCCTCAGTGATGCTCATTCATCTTGCCAAAGCATTTCATTTACCAGTCCTCCAGTTTATCCGTAGTGACCAAGAATTGCTCTCTTATTCTGTCTAGCTACTGAAGGCACAAAGACTTAATATCAAAATTGTGCGTAATGTGGGAATACAGTTGTAATTATATATTTGGCACAAACACAGAGGCAGGTTGTTGTAGCTAATTGTATATTACAGTGTAAACAGAAGCTCAAAGGTGACAGCTGCATTCAAGCTACAGTAAGCCATTATGTTTTTCCTGTCAAGTGGTCTAAATAACAGTGGTGAAAGGCTATAGTTCAAAGCAGAGCATTCATTTGGATATTTCGAAACATTTTATAAAATTGTTTGAGATACTAGGGTAGTTTACACTACAGGCCCAGGGCCATAAGTCCCATAGCCTAAATATTTTGTGTAAATCTGTCATTTGGTTCCATCCATCATGATGGACTAGTTTACAGTATAGCCTATTCCCTATTCCCTAGCCTATTTCCCTACAATATTCTACAGCCTCCGTCCTTGGCAACCTGTCCACATATTTGAGTTAGATCTAACAACATTCAAACTTATTTTGGATGTTACTTGAATGGATGAATGCATTGTGCTTTACATTCACCAGCTTTATTTAATTATACTGTATTTTGTAAATATTATATTGTAAATGTTCTATACTGTATTTAGGTTGACAAGATAAAGCCAGCTATCATGTTAATTGATTGCTGGCTCACTGGTAAACAGGTCATATACAGCACTCAAAGGAAGGATCTGAACATTCCCTGACCAAAATTATTAGCCCAGCATCTTCCTTTATACTCTGTCCCTCAGCCAAAATCCATTTATGAGGATAGGATATTTTTTTTATATCAACACTTATTCATGAATTTCTACAGATTGAGAGTGCAATCCAATAGATGTTAGGAGGCAATGTGACTGTAGGAGAACAGCCAGGTCTTTCCTGAGACACATCCATCAGTCATAGAAGGGAATCAGCTGAACCAAGCTAAAGAAGGGACTGTGCTCAATTAGTTCTGGCTCAGGCTTTGTCGAGCTGATCTATGAGGCATATTTAGGGACATTTAAAGACCTTAGCGGCCTTAAAAAAGGCCCAGCAAATGCCTTAGTGATTTCTTTCTGCCTTTTGGAGTGCATTGGTTTGACTCGCCGTTCCTTTTATGGTTGTGATTGTGTTTGAAAGGTCAGGGAATTACCCACACAGCTGGCCTCTGGTGGCAATACAAGCATGATTTATTTCTCAGCTTTATAATACAATGTCAGAAAATATAAACTCTGAGAGCTGTAATCAGCCCAGACTACCTAGGAATATGACAGACTCCCAGGATTTAGTGCACACTGTAGGCCTGCTATGCAGTAGAGGACGTTATATAGACAGCAACCATAATTCCAGTATACATCAGGGATCCATTTGATTAGATTTCGATTAGAAAAGTGCCAGATAATTTGTGTTTCTGTCTTAAAAATTGCTGCTTTGTCTACACTTTTTTACTGTATTTGTAAATAACATATCCTCTTGCTTGTTACTAACATTATAGTCTGGAAAAATCTAGTTTATTAGGCTCAGTGTCAAATAGCATTCAAAAAGGCCACAAAATAATTCACAATAATACCCATTTCCACCTAATCCCCCACCCAGTAGCACGCCATCTTGGTTATTATTTCATAAATAAGTGCAAAATGAGCTAAAATTAAAGAGTAATTGCAGGGCTGTTGAGCCGTAACTAGATGGTAATGAACATCCCAGGCTTATGGCAAGGCTTGGAGATTACTTTTAAAATTAGTTTTCTTCACCGTTTTCCGCACTCTCTGTGGATGAGGGATTTAGCCAACATGGGGCTGGTCGCAGGAAGACTTGGCTAATTATGCCCAAATCCCAGTGAACTTAATAATAGCAATGATTGACCCATACAGTTTGCAGTGGTTGGACGCTCTCTCAAAGCTGCTCACAAATTGAGTTTGAGACCAATTGCAGCCTAGTAAGGCATCACGGATTTAATCAACAAATAGGATATCTCGTAATGTAAAGCTGAGTTGTACAATAATCCGGGGTTCACGTCCATGAGTATTGTGTGTTTAACAACTTCTGCAAAACTGTTAAAAACCATAAAACAAATGACCTGACAATGTAAGGCACAATATAGGATAGTATAGCTGGCATAAATAAAGCCTATTTTGGGTTAAAATTCTAATTAAAGCCAATGTGTATGGGCATCACCATTTTGTTTGAGATACAAAGCCACTGAACTTTTATTATTGCCACTTATTGCTACAGTACTCCCTCGTAAAACACTGAGTGCATTTAATTAAAATCCAGTCTAGAATTCACCACCAACATTTATGCGATCTTTTCCTGCAGTAAAGGTGAGGAACAGACAGGGTGCTCACTAATGTTTCATTACAGTTTTTTACAATCGCTTACACACTAAAACTGGTAATTGTGGCACAATAATTGAAACCATTAACTCATGCAACCAATCTTCCGACCAAGTCGTCCAAACTATAAGCACATTGTCTGCTTTACAAGTTTGCAATTCTAAAACACACTTTTTGCAAAACAGTAAACACAGTTAGCTATATTAGACACAACATTTTAAAACTAAAAGCCCTTGTGTGTCATTTGGAAAACACCATTCAAATGCCACACTAATTTATCAATTCCTACATCAAGTGCTCGTGTGAAAACACTAGTAGCCAATCTTTTCACTCCGAAATTTTGAGTTTGAGAGTTTGAGCACTATAAATAGGCTTCAGGTTTGCTCTCTGGGTTTGGGCAACACTGGAGGCCAATTTTGAAAAGTAATAAAGTTTTTCCCAATTCCTAACACACAAAATGCAGAATTTGGCTCATTGTGTCAAAACTCGACACACAAGCTAAACAAGACACAACACTTGGAGATAAACATCTCACTTCATAGGTTAAAATGAACTTCTGCAAACAAAACCTAGCGTGAACAACAACGCTGTACTCTCTGCCCAGTCTCCGTCATCGCCAGGCCATGATTGATTACCTGGTCCACCACAGTCATCCTAATTTCATCTGATTTATTTCTACATTGATTGTCTGCTCCCCTTTCTTGTCACCGGTGTCCTCCTCCTTCTCTTCCTCTTCCCTGTTCTCCTTTCCCTCTTTCTCCTCTTCCTCTTGCTCTGTCTGCCTCCATGTTTGCAAATCTCTCACAAAAGAGGTGAGCTTACCTGAGTTCTATTTGTAGTGCTACAGCTGTGACTGAGTGTGTGTGTGAGTGTTGCCAATTTCAAGTGTGTTTTGCTTTTTGAATGGAAGACTTGTTCAAGACTTTTTTCTTGAACAAAGTGTGTACTGTACGAAACTGTGTGTAGTGTTTTGCACAATGTGTGCTGCAGAATCGATTACACAGTGAAAAGATGAAAATGTGTTTATGCTTTTGGTGCCTGTGTAAGATGTGCTTGCAAAAGGTAAGGTTTTCATGCTTTGGTCTGTGTAGTGTGTTAGCAATCGAGAAAAACTGTAAGAGCATTTTGTCTACTATCTACTAAAAATCTAATCTAATAACAAGACCACTGAAGTTAGGAATACTTCATACATCCAGAGCTTGATAAACTGTGCAGCCTCACACATCTGAGACTCTCAAACCTCAGTTTCAGGGTGGATTTTCTAAGCATAATTTATTCATCATTCAGTGCACTGCAGAAGTTGTTTCCTCTGACAGGCCTTCCGAGATGTCTACGACAGCTGTCTGGTAGAGATCTAGCATTGTTGCCTAGGCAATGAATCTAATGCTATTCGTCTTTATGTTTAAGACCTCAAGCAGACCACAGAAGATAAGGATCTGATACGGGCTCAAATTAAACCTAAAGACACTGTGCATTTTTTTTCATGTGTAGGGACATTTCAGAATGTATTCCTATAGGCACCAGTGGTGTTGTACTGGCTTTACCAGATTACAGTTTTTCCCAGATTACACAAGAGGTTTTTCCTACAGCAATCCCCCAGTAATAATGATAAATAAAATGGTAAATATAGCTGAACTTCATTTATACATATTATTATGTATGAATGAAGTGTTTTTTGTGAGTACTGTTTTGCCAGTAGGCCTACTCACGATGTTCAGACCCTACCCAAACCCCACGACTAAATCTGAACCCAAATCAGTTCAAAATCGAATATGAAATGCATAGGCTTGCTTAGGTTCTGGGTGATATACGTAGATGCCACAACCTGGCTTGTTGTTCTCTCTTCCTATTACTACAGTTAGCTAGGAGAGCTATAGAATGCTAGAGAAAAGACGGAAAAGTGCATGAAATGAAAATAAAATACAATAGATGAAAAGTAAAAGAAATTAAAATGAATTAATTATTAAGAAGAAAACAAACCAGAGTCCGGTCCGAGTCCAAAGCTGTCCAAATAAAGGACCTGAACACGCCCCAAAGCATTGTACATTGTGGGGGCCCCATCAGGCTTGGGTCGGGTAGCAGACCTCTAGGCTATCTTCTATCTTCTATGTATATCAGGTATCTTCCAGTCACTTGATGATTTTGCTTCACTATTTTTCATATATTAGTGCACTGGTATAACCCCTAATTAACACCTGTGTTTACCCTACAGTACTATGATACTTTGGAAACTGATCCATTGGTTTGGTTGGGAGCTCTGCTCCGCCAGAAGCCAGTCCCTGCCCCTTCTGTCAATATCCAGCTGTATGAACAACACAGCTGAGCCCGGATTTGCATTTGTGCTTACCTGCATCAGACAACCAATGAGAAATTAAGACCAGAAAAAAACAAAATCCATGAATGTGCTGTGCAGAGAAATGAAAGGGTTACTGTAGTTGTTGGTTAGTGTCATTCAGTGCCACATCCCAATGACGTAAAATGTCATATAAATGCAACATGTTAAAAAGCATGAGCACATATTGAATTTTAGTGGGCTCTCTGTTCTTGGGGGACTCATGTGTGCCTGGGATGCCAGCAATTGGCTACACAAGCAAGGCAGTACATGCCAAGTAGTGACATATTCTGTCAAAATGTTCTCTTTGATATAAGAGACTCTGGGACCCTCACATTTTTTCATTTAATGCCTGATCAAATTTGCCAGGTGCAACCAAACCCAAAACAACAAACTTAGATCATGATATTTTAGCTGAGGCCAAATTAAGTATCCACTTCTAACCTTGTGTTGAAATTTGTATAATCATACTATCATTGTACAAACAAGAGTATTGATTTGAATGATGTGGAACAACCCCTGGCCGGCCTTAAGAATTGCTCGAGCAACCAGTATTGTATTGCAATGAGACGGCTGCCTGATGTCGTCTGTCCCTCGTTATTCTCAGGCGAGAGAAAGAGTTATTAAGTCAGGTAAACATTCTCCACCTCAAGCAGCAATGGGGATTGGAAAATGATGGATAAGAAAAGAGATTAAAAACAAACAAACCTTGACAGAGAAGAATATAAAATTGAGGGGGAAAGTGCAGGGCTAGGAGTGTCTGTCTTGTTTATGTAAATTAATTGTTTGGTTTCTCTCAAATGAAAAAAGGAATTAATATCCAGATCAGTGGCTAATGACTGCAGATTGTTCCTCTAGACCTGGACATTTTTAACTTTCAGTGACCCAACACACAAAAGCTTAGGGATTCATTGCATTTGTGTTTCTCAGAATTCAAAGAATAACAACCCAGTTTTTTTTTAACATTAATTACATTTGATTTCACAATTTTGAAGGACCATGTCTTGTAAATGTCCAGAAAATAAATAATTGCTACTACTATATATGCAACAATTTAGCACCCAAAGTAGGCACAATATGGTATGGTAAGGCAAGAACAGGGTAAAATACCTGTATATTTTTAACACATTTAACGCAGCTGTAACACAACAAACTACAAATTTCAGTGATTGTCAAGAAACTTTTCTTTAACCCTTCCTAAGAACACCATATGTCAGGCTTTCCTGTCATATATGCCATCTTTAACAATTGAGTATAACAGTTACTGTGATGAAGATTATAGACTACACGTTTACCAGATGTAGGATGTTAAGGCTTTATTGGCCATCTGTCAACTGCCCCAGGAGGATATAATCATATACAGTGTGCATTCTATCCTTAACAATTTTTTTATGAATCCTTTTATCATACATTAGATACGTGCTACCGCGTGTGAGGCAGGGTTTATGTCGGAAAACTACTACTCTATAAAACAGAGCATCAGTGAATATAAAAGTTCTGTTAGACGTACTAATTCAAACTACCCTGTTGCCTGTCACATTAAAATTTCCCTTCACGTTCAGGGCACTGAACATGTTGATCTTTCTGGAGACAGGGACAAAGAAAAAAGAAATTTTAAATGGGTTTAAATGTAGACTAAGGGATTTGGGACTTGCACTATGATGGCTGGGACCAATGTTTGTGCTTGGCCCTCCCCCTTCTACTTGTCGGTTTTATTTTTCATTTATTTGATTTGGTTTATGCCTGCTAAACTAAACTAAATTATGAGTTTGATGCCTCAGTGTTTGTGTGCGGCAGGAACAATGGAAAGTTCTAGAAGTATGAAAAATTAAGAGCGAAGGCAGCACAGGTGTGTCATATTACTGAGGACTAATGGCCGATTATGATACTGATTTACCTGTGCAGGGGAGGCCATTTGTTTCTTGTCTATACCCTGTGGAGGTCTGTGCAGCTGAAAGTTTGCCTCAATAAAATATATAGTTACGAGCGTGGGGAAAAAGAAGCTTATAGTTTTAGTTCAGAAAGCGTATGGTCTTGTGCATTCAGCTGACTCCTGGCTATGGAAGACATTCCAGTCAGTGCAGAGAAACCATTCAGAGTTTCCACACTATCATTTGACAACACAGCTACTGTTTTAGTCTTCGGCTTACAGCTCTTCAAAACTGTCTTAGCTATAAGAGGCCTCAATCTAGCAGTAAAGGCCCTTTGTACATTCCCATAACATTTGTCCAAAATTCTATAGTTCTGTGTAAAACATTTTACATATTGTTCATAGCCAGGTAGCGTAAGTTCAAGCTTGCAATGGTTAAAATCTTCAAGTACAGTTCACACAACAAGGCGATCTATTGAAGACCACCTGTTCAAAATTTCCAGTGCTGGTGCAGCTAAAACAGATCTCCTCAGCTCCACCTGCATGTATGTAAATATTCACATTAAGTTCTCTGTGTTTTCTTGAGCAAGGTTGCTTTAAGGAATAGCTAGCTAATCAGACCAGCGCTACTGCACCAAGTAGGCCTACATACCTTGGTGTACTGTATTACCATTTGTTGTACTAAAACTGTTACTGTCCCATGAGATGGTGAACTGTGGCTTTAAGATGGTTTCCAGTGTCGGTGATAGAAAGCAGTGTCTTTTCCATACCGTTCTGTGAACTCCCTTTACTTCCTGCCCTCCACTGATAAACCTACAGAGTCAGCGTGCATCTGGAAACTGTCACTAACTAGGGTGACACAGGCTGTCTAGGGAGTTGTTACTGTACATACTTTGCTTTGATTAGTAGTTATGCCTTCCGATGAGATCTCTATGTTGCATTTTAAGGGTGTAAAAAAACTCAAATGCAAAAGGTCTCAAGTCTTCTTAGAAATACAGAAACGAAGCATGCGTGTGAGGCTCAAAATATTTTGAGCCTCACACATTTAATTTGCACAGAGGGATGTGTGACTGCTCTAGCACAGATCTGCGCCGTTTGGGGAAGCTGAGAAAAGGCAGATAGAACCAATTTTAATCACTCATTCTCATTTATTTTCCAAAACCTCATCTGTACATTGTGTTTTGTGTTACCTTCCCTTGTGCTTTATTTGTAATGGCCTTGTAAGAGTAGGAAAAACAAGAAACATACTAAAATGTCTTTAGATGTGAGACTCGAGTAGCCACAGGCTTTTCTAGGCACTGACTGGAACACTGACACGGACAGACACCCATCTGCCAGGATCATCTCTGTTCAGCATCAAAAACTTTTTCACACATCAATTGAAACTATTTTTCACCGCTGACATCTATCTTAGCTTTCCGTCTCGTCTGTAAATTGAAACCCGCCAAGGCTCCGGCAAGTGTGAATTTTCGTTTTTTGTTAAATAAATAAATAAACAAAGAAAAAGCCACGCGTTGAATCCTCAAGCAGGGCTCAACCCATGGAAACCAGAGATTAATTTTTTCTCCTGCAGAGCAGCAAATGTTTTTTTCTTCTTCTCAGCAGAGGGATCTATTGCCAATCATTAATAAACATCAAGCCAGTTGATTTCTCTCTGACATCAAGAGGCGTTTTGTACAGACTAAATCTATATATTTAGAGAGAGAGAGAGACGCACTGAATCACATATATTTCAAAACCAATACGGCCAGAGGACTGTTGCCCATCTTAATATGTGCCCACACACTTACACAGCTACACACCTACACGCAAACACACAAAAACACTACATGTCAAATTAGATTGGTTAAAGTTGTTCCACTGTGCCTGAAGACATGCATATATTGAAATGTTGTTACTAAATCATAGTGGTTGTAAAGCACCAAGACAGCGCATCTGGAACACCCCATCTGTGAAAACCCATTGCAGGAGCAAACACAAAGCCCTGTACACAACAAAGGCACACCCCAACAGCATGCTCTGAGCCGACTAGATTTTCTTTCATGTGGTTTATGGATTGCCTCGATATCTAATTGGATGCCCTCCGTTGAGAGAAGATGGCAGCCTAGACAGATGTCAGCTCTAGGTGTGGATTCAGCGATATAACGAAGTGCAGGTATGGAAGACAGCAGGGAGGACGGCACCGTCAGGACAGACAGGAAGCACGCAGAGGTGTTTCACTATTGGAATGGCGAATAACAATATGGACACCCCACTTCGTGCCTATGTAAACCAGGACGATGCAAATGACTTACTCACGGGATTGGCATTTATAGGATCAGTTGACTGTTGAACAAGTAGAAATCCTACTCATAATAATAAGTGAGAAAGGAGAATTATGTTTCTTTCAGTTTCATTTAGTAAATCAAATCAGTAAACCATTGTGTTTTCACATATCACCCTGGGAAACTAGCATAGCATATTGAAATTCTTCATTGTTTTAGCTATAATAAAAATGCCAAAGTTGAGAATGACATCCCAAGCTTCTATTATAGTCTGTTGAATGCAGGACTGAAAAGGCTTAACAACACAAAATGAGCACTGAAGAAATACCACCCACTTTAAGCTTTCCTTGAGAGTGTCATCTGTACCAAAGCTTTTCCTTGACAACATTTCTGCCTGTTATAGGAGCATATGTCAAGGTTGAAGTCTCAAATCGCAATTGATGTTCTAAACAATTCTTTTACCTTTCTTTATCACCAGGCAGACTGCATAACCTTCCAGTCTTCTTAGATTTCGCTATTAGAAAGTCAAAGCCGAGCAAAACAGCGCAGATAAATCAGTGTTTTGAAGCTTTTGAGAAGCACGTAAACCAGTAAGTAAAGTCATCTAAATGTCATCCAAATATTTAAATACATAGAAGAGACAGTGAAGGCTTGGCAGTTGTGTGAAATTGGAAATTAATTTTCAACAGGCCCAACATACTGTAGGTGTTTTCCTTAAATACATTTTTGAGGGTTGCATTTTCTATTTACTTTACAATCGTCTTCAAATTACTCTCAAATGCATAAAACAAATAACTGAAAAATATACAGTAGGTCACACTTAAAATCACAAATGCAGATTATTAATTAATTATTGTGAGGGCTGGTCCTTTGGCTGTGTCTACATGCATAATTAATCAGCAACATTGAAGCACTGGAGGAAACTTTGAGTAATGAAAAATAAAGCATATTTGAACTGTATGGAATTTAAATGACGAGGGACAAGATATACAAGAACCGGTGGTCACAAATGGAGAGCTTGTTTTTCTGTGTAATGTATCGCGTAGCAAGTAACTATTTTGCAATTTAGTCATTTGTAAACCACAGCTTTGCTTCATCGGACAACCAAAAGGGAAATCTGACGTGACAAGATCATATAGTCGGAACATACAGGCATTTGTGTGCATGTGAATGTGGAGTGTATGTGAATGCAAATTTGCATCCGAACAAAAGGGTGGTGCAACTTTTGTTGAAAGTATTGCCTCTCAGTAAGGAATTTATGGTAATCGTAGGCAAATCATGCCATTATGTGTGTTTAGACGTTAACCAACACAAAAACAAGGTCTATCAACAAAACGCATTTAACATTTTGCCATAGATATTTTTAAAAGATTAGATCAATGTGGTTCTGAAAAGAAAATCAATGGTTTCAGCTGTGCTCCTTCACATGATATACTTTATTGATCTGCCACCGGTGTCAGTAACAGAAGAATTCAACTGACCAATCAAATTAAAGGGTAACCGTCTGCCACTGTTTGTGAAATGCCAATGAAACCCATTTGGCACTTCCCTTTTTACAGTGTGTACGGAGGTGAGATAAGGCCTTGTTCTTCTTCTTCTCTGTGACTGAAGTCTCACATGAGGACTCCCCCCAGAGACAGAGGGGATAAGATCCCAGCATGGGAATACTCCTATGGACCCATGGTTAAACACCCCTGCTTCTTCATTATCCTTCCTCGCGTCCTCTCACCTCTAACTACAGATGCGGGGAATTAAGTGATAAACAGGGGAGAAATAATCCAATTACTTCTAATGAGCAAGACCGTAATGAGGGAATCTATGGAGGAATACTCTTGCCGTAACAAGTTGCAGCTAGCTGCTGTTTATATAAAGACCGCTGCAAGGTGAACTACACAGAATACAGGCTTTTTTAAAGATTTATTTTTCTATACCCAATACTGTAATTCACATTTTAAGTTACATTATAAGTTAGAACTATTAAGCGGTTACAAAACACATTCAAATTCCAACTTGTTCATTGTACAGAAAAATATTTAATCATTTACTTTACATTTACTACTGCTTTACTTTTATGGAAATGAACTTCAGTAACTGTAACCCAAGTCTTTCAAATGCAGGCTAAAGTGCATTTTTTCAGCTTTTAATCTGATCTCATTAGCCAGGAGGTGACACACTGGTCCTAACACATCAGGGACATCAGCCATCAGCCGGCCCAATCCTCTTGCTAATTCTATTAAGACAACCTGAGACACCCAGGGTGACTGCAAGCAGGCATCATTAGCTCCTCACTAAATCCCATCCTTCATCCACCAGTAAGGCAGCGCAGACTTATTCCTGGCAGGATAGCCTGACTGCTAAACTCCTCTCATCTGGAGGGAGACAATATTCACCTATGTCTTCTCCATCTGTCTGGGTGACAAAAAAATAGACAACATATGTAGGTGCAGATATTTGTTTGGTGCATCTCTAGTCTTGCATTCTCCAGTTCTCAGGTAGATTGCATTACTGTTATTGCTTTCAAAATGCACTTATTGTGTTTTGAGCCAGAGCCACAATCCTTCTTTTCTTCTTGCACTGGACCGAATTTCAATTAATGCTGTACAGTGCAAGGTTAGTGCTGGAAAAATATACTTTATTATCCAAATTCTTTTAGGATTGCTTGATGTAATCCCTATAACCTTTGTTCTTGCTGTGAGAAAAGAACAGGATGCATTTCCTTTTCAAGGTCTGCACCTAGAGGTCATTCTCAGGTCATTCTCAGGTCAGCTAAGTTAGTTGACCCTTGTAGCAAAATATTAACGGGGAGAGTGCAACTAGAGATTGCCTTAGTTAATTTTCCTGAAGGTTAATTGATAAGAGTTTAGAATAATTTCTTTAACAGTTAGTTATCTCTCTCTCTCTCTCTCTCTCTTAGTGAAATGAGACTGAAATTAGACAAAAGATTAGTAGTATCTCAGAGTTTAGTAAAAATCATTATTCATTCATGACTCCTCTGGTTCTGTTTGTTCAGTACATTTATATCTTCTTGTTCTTTTCCACAGCTCTCTTGAGAAGTGTTATCAACAAGAGCGGTGACTGCATAGGGGCTACCAGGTTATAATAAAAATGAAAAATACTTTTGAGCAAATACAATTAAAATATCTCAGACAGAATGAAGGCTTTCGCAACCTGACGTTTGTGCTGTGGCATTTACCTTTTAGACATTTCAACAACGCTTGCTCTCTCAATACCATTCCCAAATGAAAATGCTCTTCAAATAAAAGATAGGGGAAATCTAATAACTAGGGCAAAGGGGTGTCTGCAATAACTTAAATATCAACTGAAATGTCAGCAAGAGTTGCTTAATGTTGGCTGTCAAACATTTGGCGTTCTTTGTGACGTATCATTTATTCCTGACCGGACAGTCAGCCAGTTCAGCACAACCTACATTACTGCAGCGGTTTTGACAAAGGCGACACACATTTAATTTGAAAGGAGCCACGTAAGTGCTACAGCTCCTTTGAATGTTAATTGTGTATAGATACACGCAGTGCTTTTCAAAGACCATCCAGAGGTCTCTGTGCGAGACAGGCTCATTGCCAAGGCAGGCGTCCCATGTGTACGTCAAGTACACTTTGAAGCTGTTAGCAACCTAGCAAGAGAGCCTGTTAATGCTACACTTGCACAAGAGCTTGTTTCTTTTTCCAGAAAGGAAGGATTAAAGACAAAGAAAAGACTAAGGAGATTATCTCTCATCCCTGTAATACAAAACAAACTGAGGAATTGGGTTCAGGAATGGCCTGGTCATATTTATCCTCTGAAAAAACATATCCAAGTTAGTAAAAAATTAAAAACTTGGATGTTTTTTCTTTTATTCCATTGTTAGCCTATACAGTACCATTACATTTCCATGCCTAGCTAAAATAATTTATAGGTCTAATAAACCACTTTAGAGAATGCTTGTTAATGCTTGCTTGTTAAAATTCACATTTGGAAATTACTAGCCTGGTAAGACCATCCTCATTTTGCTAACTCCACAATTTGTAATGCTCTGGAAACTCTCCATTCAAAGTAGTTTGTCATAGAGGCGGTGCCGAATCATTAGCAGGTGTTTGGACCACCTTTAAATAGTCACAACAACAAACATTTGATTTGCAAACATAGCACCAACCAAAGTAGGCCTACCCACCTGTATGATCATTGGGTGATGGTTCTGTAACCGTCTGACAAACGGTTGCGAATGGCGAGTTCCCAGACTGATATGCAAAGTGAAGCAAAGCAAAGAAGCAGAGCTTTCAAAATCAGGATGTTTATAGCAGGCTAAAAAATCACTGTCACTTTGACAGATATGTTTGTCTCCCAAAATCATATTTTGGAGTCTCAATGTAGTCTGTGTATATAAGTGTGGTTATTTGTGGACCAACCCTGGAAGATGTTTAGCTATTTTAGATACCTTCAGCACCAATGTGCAGTGGCTTCAGTGATGTACAGTATTTTGTGGTACTCTATGAACCAGACACTATGCCACCAATTGTGTATGCATGAGATTTTTGGAAAGCAGGATGTGATTCTGGATTAACATCACTGTTGTTGTACCTGGAACCATTATAACTGAACATTCAATCATTGTCATCTAATATAAGCTTCACTCATCCTTACCCGGACATTAACGAGATGAGATATAAACATAAATAAACATAAAAGTTTCTGCCTAAATACCTGGGGTTCAAACCTGTTATACCGCAAGGCCAAAAAAAAAAGGTCTATTGCTCCACAAACAAGGATTTTTGATCCAGGAAGGATGCACAATGCCGGTGAAAGGCGAGGCGCGTGGACCGAGGAGCGGCAAGGTATATGGAGCCAGGAATAACAAGGGATTGTTACACCAGGAACGCAGAGGGATGTTGATCTAGGAATGACAACGGAATGCATATCCAGGAACATGTCCTACTTGAGTTAATACCATTATGTGAACTGCAAATACAGATCCCTCAGGCTGTATCCCTGAACTCATCAGTCATGAAGTTCTCAAACTCTGAGAACACTACTCACTCCTCACACAACTATGTGTACACACACACACACACACACACACACACACACACACTCCAGCTTCAAGCATAATATAATTGGTCAAAGATTTGAAATAATGGCATCTCCCAGTGGAGAGATATTTTTCCTCCTGGCAGAAGTGAATTGATATTCTGCTTTTTAAAATACTCCTGGGTGCTCACACTGATCTGGGGCTCCGGCAGAGCTGGCAGAGGCAGGTTTACCAGAGCCACAGCATTTTGTTCTTTATCTCGCAGTGTCTAATCTTAATTGCCGCTGGTAGCACAGCCAACATGTCAATAACGTGATCTATTACGGGGAGTTAAATGTGATTGCTAACTTGCTAACATGGTATACTTAAGTGTCTATGTGTCTTATGAGGCTGCATAAGGCAACATTTTACTGAACAATATATATATATATATATATATATATATATATACTCTATGTGTATATATATATATATATATACTGTGTGTTAAGGGTTGAATGCTTCACTGCCATGTCAACACAGCTAGCCTGCGCCCACAGTGAGGAAGTTGTTTTCAACGGGATGGAGAAGGTTGACATTTGAAGCCTCTCCTGAGGTGCAGTTGTGTGTGTATCACGCTAGCTCTTTACAGTGATAATTTCATTCGACAGCAGGAGAAGCACAACCACATATGAGCACTCGAACATCGATCTCAGTCTCAACACAAAGGGTAACTGCTACTGCTGTTGTAGAATCATGTCAAAACAATAATAAATTCAAACGATTTGTTGTTGGAGGCTCAGTGGGTGACGGTACAAGGTTCACCCTTAGAGACCCAAGAAAACCGCTTGGTCTTTGTTGAGTAATAGTACTCCAATCTGGGGTTAATATGCAAACAATGAGGATGGATGGACCAATTAGTGACAAACTATAAACAAGAATGCTCAAAATTTCAATGGGCACAAAGTAACATCAACACCCCTCATCAAGGACTGTTTACGAATGGTGAAGGTGAAGTATTTTCCCATGGGAAACCCAACCCTTTTACACTTTAAGATGAGATACTGTGGTTAGCCAAGTGACCTTGGTTCTCTAAGAGAAAGATATTGCCCGAGGGCTGCAAGACTCACGCCGGGAAATTGCTATTTTGCACACACACCTATAGCAATTTAAGGCCAGTGTGCATAGCGCTGGTAGAAAAAAAAAGTACATTCCAGGTCAGGGCTGTTATTGTTGTATGTATTCCATGTTGGCAACAGACCGTGAAGGCATAGTGTCTATATATTTACTGGCCAGCGGGGGCATAGCGGAGTTATAATGGCTCCCTGCAGAGATGGATTACCAAACGGGCCTACCGGACCCAGGCCCAGGCCCAGGCCCAGGGGTCCAAAGGCCCAGGGCAGCCCCGAAGCCAGAGTCTCTGAAGTCGCTGTTATTAACATTGTACATCTTGTTGCATAGACAAAGGGGCCCATTGTCTCATAACCCGTCTATGGGTCCCTGGTAACACAGAGACACTACATTGCCTTGTCCCTCAGGTCCTCATCCAAACACAATAGTGAACTTTTGCCAAACATAGTTGTTCTCCACCGAGGCATTTCCGTCATAAATTCACATTTTGCTCGGAAATTACGCATATACATAAAAAACGATGCCCAAAACTGGAAGGTTTAAGGTGCAAGGAAAACAGTAATGATAGGTCTTACGCACTACAACTAACTAATCCACCTGTACATGTCTGAACCAGGAGCATTACAGACGGCAACCATCTCATGGGAAGATTTTTGATTTCTCATATTTATTCGTGTAAAAACAAAAAATGATGGTTTCATATAAATAAATATAAAATATAAAATATAGCTAGCATATATTTCCTTGGCAGTGATGTGTCAGCGTGCATGTACTGTACAGGCTATAGGTAAGATATTGACTCGCCGGCCGGTGAGGTCGTGTTGAATAGGGAGCAAGGCCTTGTGGTCCGTGATGATAACGAATGGGCGACCTGTGAGAAAACGTTCTGCATTCCATACAAAAGGAACCTTTTTCTGTGTCAACCGATGCAAAGGAGCTGCTTTTGTGGGCAAATCCTTGTATGAACCGTCTGTTATTCAAGCAGACCCCTGTGAAAGCTCGGACATTGGTTGGAGTTGTGGGCCAAGTACTTTGGCCGTGACTGCATGGTCTGGGGAGATCCCATCCTGGGAAACCTCATGTCCCAGGAACCGAACCGATTTTTGAAACAGCTGACAGTTCTGAGGGTGCAGCTTCAGGCCGGCCTCTCGAAGCCTGCCGAAGATCTCTTGTAGACAGGAGAGGTAGTCTTCAAAGGATCTTCTGTAAAGATTAATGTAATCCAGATACACTATTGCCTTGGACCAGTGTAAGCCTTCTAGGACCAGCTCCATCATGCGTTGGAAAGCAGAGCAGGCATTGGTTAGTCCCATAGCCATGACTTTAAACTGATATAATGCATCCCCGCTGAAGTTTTTTCCTTGTTTGACTCAGCCGTCGGGATTTGCCAGTAGTCACTAGATAAATCCAATGTGCTCCAAGTGTGGCCCCAGACAAAGCATCAAGACTGTCATCGACTCTGGGTAAGGGATGAGCATGCTGAACAGTTACAGCATTGAGTCTACGATAGTATATACAATATCCGTAAGAGCCATTTTTTCCGCACTAAGAGTACTGGGGACACCCAAGGACTACGACGAGGCTCAAATAGGTCTGCATCAAGTCGTTTTTGTACCTAATTGTTTATTTCTTCTCACAACTGTGGAGAGGTGCGATAAGCCCGTTGGCGAATAGGCGTTTGTGTGGTCACACGTATGGGGTGTAAGGGCCAGGGTTGTTCTACCCAAAACAGAGGGAGTTTTACTGAATATGTCTGCATCTTTCATCAACAGCTTTGACACTTTTGAAAACTGTTGTGTTGTCAGATTGTCTTTATCAATGTGTACATCCGGTATAGTGGGTGTGGATTGGGCCGGCTATATTACCACTTATAGACACAGGTGAGGCAATAATCACATGACAACAATATGGAAAGGACTCTGAACTATCAATTGAAAAATGATATACTTTCCTTTTTATAGTAGTTTCAACACAAGTTTATTTATGCATACGATTTTATCCAAAGTAACTTACAATTACATGGTGAAAGCGTCTTACAATTACATGGTGCTATTACATGGAGCAGATAGGGGTTAGGCATCTTGCTCAAGGATGCTTACAGGTAGGTCAACTCTGGGGCTTGAACCCACAACCTTCTGGCTGGGAGTCCAACACCTAAACCACTAGACTATCCTGCCTTTTCGGCCTAAAAAAGTGATAATATTATCAGTATGTCTATATAAATAAAATTGCAATGAACAAACTTTATGAATTAAATAATGCTCTTCAGGTGTGTTATTATATAATAATGTAGGGTCACCTTGCCACAGGCCAGAACTTAAAACACCCCAGCCTTCTCTGTTTGAACTGTGGATGTGTAAGCTACATAAAACATAAGCCACAGCCACAGAGTTTAGCTACCAGTGATACAATCGCTCTGCTGTGGAAAACTGTAGCCTCGACATGATAATTAAATCAATCCAAGCATCAAACCAAGATAATTAAATTAATTCCTACTATAAACCGCGTAGGCCTGGCAATTTGAGAAATTAATTGGCTGTTTAAATTGATATGCCTTAATATCTGCCTACTTATATTCATGATTATGAATGAGCTCACCATGCACTCCACAGGAGTCAGGACGCATGAATGCCAAAAGACGCTTACTGTCAAGATTCAGGGGCGTTGCAATGTTGTAGCCTACCTCCAGCCCACTTGGTCAGCGCGAAGGCATAAAAACGCTTATTGCCTAGACGAGTGGAGTGGCGGTAAGCAAAACTGTTCTGTTCTCGATCCTCAGGGACCTCCTACATCGTCCTATTTATTTATTTGGAATTCATAGTTGAGTTTATCTCATCTCTTCTTACGTCGTAATGTAAGAAGCAAATTCGGACCGTTTCCCTAATGGACGGATTCTCCCATTCTCTCTGGGTTACGATACGAGACGGATAACGGGACTGTACAGAGTAGGCTATGACAACGTTCCAAGTGAGTATCGAAGCGCAAGCTTCAAGACTTTTAATTTTACTGCAATTGTAACGCGTATTCTTGGTGATTGAAACTGAATAGTGCACAGGTTTAAACTGGATTTAACTGTAGACAAAACATACGCGTAAAGTAAACTAGGCTTCACAATGAATGCACGTTTTACTCAATATCAGTTTGAAAATGGATTTTATTTATTTTTCTTTAATTCAACACCGTGGATTGAAATGTACTTGATACAAGATAATAATACTGTTATTGTTATGATTGAATGATTTGAAGTTTCGTTTATTTTTGTTTAATGTACATTCATTTACAATGTATTGCGTAACCCTTATACAATATTGATGCTGTATTTCAGATGGGCCAAATACCCACTAATTTAAGTAGTTCCTTTTTCGAAAATTCAACTTCATTTTTGTGCACTTCAGACATCGTTTTTATTTCAGGACTTCTACCAGGCGGCTCTAGTGCATGGCTTAGTTCTAGCTTTTAAGTCTTCCATCGACGCTGGAAGACCAAGATTTAGCAACTGTTGAACTCTGCTATACTCATGCAATGTTAAGATGAGTCTGTGCAGTGCATATGCTAGTGTTTTCTTTGTCAATATTTGGCTATGAAAACACACTACATTCATGTCAATAAGACTGCATTGTTTGATGCATTAGTCTGTCTTTTATTTTCCCTGGTATGGCCTTCTGTGTAGCACCAGGGAGATTTAAATTACACCCCACAGCATTCAGACGAGAAAAATACCCTAATCTGCTAATGGCAGCGTCTGCCGCGTATGGGTTAATTTTCCACTGAAACCTCTTCTCGCCATTATAAATAATAAGCAAGTAGAATACATTAGTCCAGCCACTTATTCTGCACATCCCCAATCAGATTGGACGCCATGACCTTGGGGAGAGCTCTGCAGTACTTAGAGGGAAGAGGGGCAGAGCTGTAGGCGAGCCGCTTTGGTGGCATCCGTTATCAGGGAACTCAATTATATCAGGATATAATGGTGTGTTCTATTTAGATGTCACAGTATAAAGTTTGTATTTTTACCATTGCTTACTGTGGCATTGAGGACCTTTTTCATTTGGAGAGATTATACTCTTTAGCAGTACACACACCGCCGTCTTCTGCCAATGTACACTTCAATAAATCTATTCTGTGTTATAGCAAAGCTAAAGTATCTATATAGCGCTCGTACTGTACCAAAAGGAATTCTTCACGGGTTCAGCTAACACTAGACCTTGCAGTGATCCACCGCTGTTCTCCACAACCGTCAAAAGGAGAACTGTTTCAGGAAACGGCGTGATGAAACCGCAGTCTCAGACAAGCTCCTGTTTCCACATCAAAGTATGACACTCAGCCAACTGTGGATAGGTAACTAAAGAATTTCACAAGGACAAATGTAATACTTTCAAAGGTTTTTCTTTGAAAGTTTATTGCAGACGATCCAACTTCCAAGCTAAAAAGTTCTCGCTTGATATTTCCTTGGGCTTTTGCTAAGGGCTGAGTTAAGCTAAGCCAGGTTTTTTACTGTAATCAGCTATTCAACAATCATGGCTAACCTCTGAGTCCCAGACAATGGAATCCCTGTGGTTCACCACAGAACCAATCAGGCCCCTTCCGTTTCATTGGTCCAGGTTATACCGCAGGTTCTGGTACCGGCCAAGCTATTAGCCACGAGGGGGGAATTATCAGTGAACCTCTGAGCATTCAGGTGGTGGTCTCACCATGTGTCTGAAGTGGTCAGCTGTAACCCCCCCCCCAGGCCACAGTCTGTCATTTTCCCCTCACGGTATTCCCCTCAGATTTGTCCCACGGCTTTTTGATTTGCCCTCTGTTTCCACTTAACTGTCATGGATGTGTGCCAAGAAACACCTCAGCACAAGCATGACATTTTCCTACTTTACAGCTTCTGTGGACCTCAACATCAACGTTGCGTGGAGTGTGTGTGCTCTCATTCAGAATCCGATCTATCCAGACTGTTCCTTCCCCTCGTCTGAGATTAGCGCAAACGATTACAAACTGAATATTTAACCATGATTGCCTGCACAACAAGAAACCTAGCAAGTGATTGCTGTCCTAATCATTCCCAAGTGCAATCAGATATGCAGAGATTTTACATCACTCTTTCAATTAAGGCCTGTCGATTTACCACAAAACTTTTGCCCGAGTCTGTGCTCATATGATAATGCACCTGCCTCTCTGAGCATTATTATCTGAGCATTGTGGAATCCACATCTGTTTCACTTCAAGTGAGATAGATGCATTATGTAAGTATGTAAAGCCAGCAGATGTTTGAAGAGGTTTTTTTTTTTTTAATGCTAGCCTTGCTTCACAATCACATCACCATAGATCTCTATATATCACCACCAACATGCTTTCATGGACAGATGTGCTGTCCTTGAATAAATCATTCCTTTGACATGCTTTTGCAATAACTGAGACATTGCACCGTGTATGCTAGCTTCTTATGGCTTAAGGCTTCTTATAATTGCTGTATTGTGCTGTTGACAGGGCCACAGTATCGAAAAACTTGTGAGGAAACTATTAAATGCCTTCATTCATTTTATTGAAGAGTGTCTCACTTTAACTGTATTAATGCCTGCAACCCTGCGAGCTTTGCCCAAGGCTATGCTTGTGAAAAAACAGGCATTTTAGCCACTCAGTTGCTTGTTTGTCCAATTGAGAATATCAAATCTATAAAAAGAATATATTCACATTGGCCGGCTTGACATATAGCTGTTTGAGGTTTTATTTGAGGAAAAGGTAAATTGTTATGCCTCAAAGGTCCACTGTTAATTAGAAGGTAAGTCTGGGTGGTCACGGCTCTAATTGACAGTCAAAGCTGTACCACCTGGTCTGCCCTCAAACACTCCAGGTGCTGCTGTACTGTTAGCCTTGGTAATACGTGTCTGCTGGACTCTGAAAAGAGCGGCACATTAAGACAGAGGAAACCTGTCGACGTACTGTAAAGAAAGAAAGAAAGAGACATTGAAGCACGTCCTGTTTGCCCACTTTCTCAAAATGGTGGAGATGAAAAAAACCTGTAAAAGGTGATTTCATGCTTTGTAGCTAAACCAGACGTTTTGAAGGCAGTACAAAGGGGCCTGAAAAATCTGTATAATCTTTTGATACGTGCATCATCAAACATCACACCTCTTTGTGTCCGATATTTAATGCCTTGGAGGATCCTGCCTGCACCGCCAGTGCAGGTTTGTTTAGTTATATCTTTGATGGAAAATAAGTGTACCCACAATACCGGCCCTGTGTGTGTGTGTGTGTGTGTGTGTGTGTGTGTTTGTGTCTGTATGTGTGGCTTTTTGACATTCATGGAGGAATAGAACTACAGAACATGCAATCACGCAGAATTACATGCTGTAGGACATCTGCACATCTGTCATTTAGTTATAAGTATATTTCTGTGGTTCCCTCCCAGAGCCGTGCCTACGTTCCTACACTATACAGTATGTAATAAATCTCTTCAACTGATCGGATTATAAACTTGCCTTTTTTTCATCCACAAATGTACCTTCTCTTTTTCTCTTGTTTAGATTTTGAGTCTTGGCTGCCTTTTTCACGTTGTCTTTTTTGTGGAGAGATTCATATCTTGGCTGAATTATTATTAAGACACGTTTTATTTTAGGGCACATTTTCCCTCCAGGGATTAATTAAAGTGTGGGAAATAGCATGACAAGTGTGGCTACTATTGATAAAAAATGTTTTGTCCTAAGACAATGGATGTTTGTCAGTTTGTCTCACTGCACTGGCCTGGAATCTAAAAGTCAAATGATTTCGCACTCATTTCCTCCCCATGTCCATCAGTAACAATTAAATTATGCAAACTCTTCTGGCACAACCACAACTCGTTTTGTTGGACGAACCTGAGAAAATGCTTCAGAGAACAGAATCGTTCCGCAAGAATAGGGGACAATATACTGTAGATCTTTGTGATTTGTTGTTGTTGTTTCTTTTTTCACTGTGTTTGGGCCCAGAGCTGTGACATATGTTTTTTTTAAATCTCAGATATAAAACATGCATGTCTTTCCTGCACAACACAACGCAACAGAGAAAATGTTTTTCCAGCATTTCTTCGCTGTCTTTCACCTGTCGGCATTAAGTACAGTACATTGACATTTTAGACGACCTAGACTATTTACAACCATCTAATCCTTTACCAACAAAGGCAGTCGTTGACACGGTGTTTACATGAGTTACACTTAGCAATAACAGACACACTGTAAAACTCTAATGTTAAACAAGCTAATTTTAAACAAAAAATAAAAATAAAATACATAACAATGAAACAATACATTGCACCATATCATCAACAACTATTAAAATAATAATAATTTTATTTTTCAAACATTCAATATAGGTTTGTTGTTTGTTTTATTGTAAAATAATTAATTTAGCTTTGCGTGGAATATCTACAGTACCAGTTAACCTTGAGATTTAACCAGATAAAAAGCAACTGTTAATTTTAATAAGCTAGAAATATGCTTTATGCTGGTAGGATATGAAGAAAAACCTTGTATAAGAATCAATAATAAGGAATGAAGAAAGTGTTTCTTGTACAAAGAACTATGCTAACCCATATATGGATTCACAGTGCCCACACATTTGGGTCAATCAAACACAAATATTTTTTTTTAAATCACTTAAATGTTCTGGCTTACCTCAAATCGGCATATAAGAGCTCACCTTAGGTTTAGCATCTGGCTATCGATGGCCATCCTGTGTTAGAGAGTGCCTTGTGTTTACAATGATTTCAAATACACTAAATCACATACAGATACATATTATTAACAACATCAGTATAAAATGTACACGTACAACATACAAACCTACCAAGGATCCCCTGCATAAAAATAAACACACAACCAACAGTTTAATAATACATTTGTTAAGACCCCCAAATTTAACTTCTCCTACCAAAACATCTCACAAGATTCTGCAGTAATTTTCTATAATGCCTGACTATATTATATTTGGCCTTAACATAGACTAATTGAGTGACCAGCTGTATTATGTTCAGACAAACATTGTTTTAGTCTCCATTTGGTTTAGTCAACATTGGTTTCATGACAACACAACATGCTATAATTTCAGTATGTTAATGCTGAAAACTTGTGTGAGGGCTTTATTTATCACTGTCATGTACTTGCCCACACAGGCGCACAGCATGACATGAGCATATAGCACGTCCCACTTCACCATACTACAAGTGTTTGCGCAGCTCATTTAATTCTCATTTTAACTGTCAACACATCCACACAAAGCCAATAAAGGAAAATGTCATGTCTTTCACTCACAGGTACGGAGGCGGAATGGGGGATCATTGTTGTTACGCCTCTGAGCCGGCAGGAAAGGTAGTCACAGAGCCGGAATGATCTCTGTGGAAAGGGACAGTCGGCCAAATCCCCAAATTCATTTGCAGAAATGCAGCCCCAAACTTGCAAAGAACCTCCACCATGCTTCACTTTTGACTGTAGACACGTATTCTTGTACCAATCTCCAGCCCTTCGGCGAACAAACTGCCTTCTGCTACAGCCAAATATTTCACATTTTGACTCATCAGTCCAGAGCATCTGCTGCCATTTCTCTGCACCCAATTTCCTGTGTTTTCATGCATAGTTGGGTCGCTTGGCCTTCCATGAAGACCACTTCTCACCAGACTTCTCTGGACAGTAGATGGGTGTACCAGGTTCCCACTGTTTTCTGCCAGTTCTGAGCTAGTGGCACGGCTGTGGACATCTTCCGATTGTGAAGGGAAATAAGCATGATGTGTCTTTAATCTGCTGCACTAAGGTTCCTTGGCCGAACCACTACATCTACGGTCGCCAACATTGCCCGTTTATTTGTGCTTCTTCAAAAAAGCTTGGACAGCACATCTGGAAACCCCTGTCTGTCGTGAAATTTCTACCTGCGAAAGACCTTGCTAATGCAATATAACTACCTTGTGTCTTGTTGCTGTGCTTAGTCTTGCCATTGCGTATGCCTTTTGACATTAAACTGTCTTCTGTAACTTCACATTGTTGGCCAAGTTTGGCTGTTCCTCACCCAGTTTTATTTCTCATACACAGCAGTTCCTGTTTCAGTTAAGGATTGTGTTTCAACATACATATTAAATTGGTGATCATTAGCACCTGTTTGTTTGGTATAATTGTTTAATCATACACCTTACTATCATTCACTTTGTGCAAGTGTACCTAGAAGAACTTATGCTGTTTTGAAGGAAAAGGGTGGTCACACTAAATATTGATTTGATTTAGATTTTTCTTCGGTTAACTCACTTTGCATTTTGTTAATTGATAAAAATAAACTATTAACATATCTATTTTTTAAAGCATTCTTACTTTACAGACGACTAGTCTCTAGTGAAACGTACAGGAAACTCGTAATTGACACAGGAAAGTAGAACAGTGAGGCACCCTCGCAGTGGAAATATAACACTAGAAAAATGTTTAGCATAATGCGACTACAATCAGCTCAGTTGTATGTTTTAACAATCAGTGAATTATGATGATGAACAATCAGGTCGTGCAATACAAGGATCGATTACAAGCTATTGTGCACCGAATGTTTTCCTATGTATATTCGATTGAATTTCTCCACCATTCTCTGGTTAAGGATTCACGTCAGCAGAGTTGAGCGCATTTATTTTTTCCACTTTGATTAAAACACATGCACTATGAAAGTTGACTGAATGCAACCTCTTTCGCTTGAAGTTTAATTAAAGCTCATAGCATTTAATCACTGAGAACATTGACTGACGAGCACCGCACACAAGCCATGAGGTGGAGAAACACACTACCATACACAGCTTCCACCTGGTGTCCTTCACACAACCGGGGTTACCCAGCACTATACACAAGCAAAGGGCAAAGTTCACCAGCTTTAGACTTATTAAATATACATCCCACCACAGTTGACATAGTGAAAGGATGACATCTTATTCACACGTGTACAGGACATGAAGAGATCAAAAGACCCCCCCACTCAGACACACACACCCTTCTCTCTGATCTGAGGCCCATGGATGGCTGTGAGAGTGGTTGCTGTATACATAATTTGAAGCTACACAGTGTGTGATGTTGCTGTGTGGTCCGCACGGACCTTGAACATAGATGGGAAAACCTGCTGGGGATCTCATGCATGGCGGTGTGGCTGTTTTTTGGATTTTCAACCTCCATTAACATTCCATTGTTTCGTAAAAAAACGCATTACTTTTATTTGACTTCATTTTTTTACATTTACCTTACAAGAATTGTTGAGGTGTTGAGGTAAATTCTTACGTACAAAACCTTTTTACTTCAGATATACAAACATAAGATAGATATTTTTATTTAGAGAATTTGAACCCAAGGAAAGCAAGTCATGTCCTAAAAAGATTTTGAAAAGCTAGGAGAAGACGCTTGCTGAGCTCAGCAGGTGTCATTAGGAATTGCTATAGTACTATAGACCCCTGCAATTTGCCTGGCAGCCTGCCATTAGGGTGGATGATATGCTGTCATCTACCTACTCCGAAAGACTTAGCCTCTATTTAGGTGGCACTTGTTGTCCTGTCAGGATCAAGCGCTTTCACTTTTCTTTGCATTTATTTTTGTCATCCCACATGAACAAGGATTCTGGTATATTTCAGAGTTTAGCAACCAGTCGAAGGTCTCTTTGTATTGTGAGAAGAGAAACAGACACAAAGTAACATCAGAAAGGAGCTGTTGTATTTTTCATATGTATATGGACTTCTGAGCACATTTTCTATCCAAGGGTTTGTTCCAGAACTTGGAGGTCATCACTGACAGCAGTGGTCCCAATATTTCTTGGTAATGATTTTTTAAAGAAACCACAGGGCTGTCAGTTTGTGGGAAACAATCTTGTGGAAAGACATTACCAGGAAATGCTTTGTTAAAGTATGTTTTTCTGAAACAATGCATACAATATAGAATGATATATAGTATAGAATGATAGATTCTGTTCATTTAATACAGTGAACAATTATAATATTTCGCCCCCTGAATGTGTGGGCTTATATTGAGGTAAGAAAGCTATAGAGTCAAGAGTTGACAAAAGGTCAACAGACATTGACATGTACAGTGAGTGGGCAGCTATTGCTTAAAGTCTGTAGAATATTGCAAAGAACCAGTGTTGAAGGGAAAATCAATCTAAAATGTCTCTTTGGCTTTTTTTTTTATGTGGATCATGCCACGACGCATTCATCTTGGCCAAAACTGTCAATCCTACAGTCTTTCAAGGGAACACTCCCCTGGACGGGTGGCTGCTAGGCGACGATGGCTATCCATTAAAACCATGCCTGATTACACCATACATTATGCCCACTACACATGGGCAACGTGTGTTTAACCGTGTTTTTAGCAAGGCAAGGTCTCTAATAGAACGAATGTTTGGAATGTTGAAAATGGGTTTCAGATGTTTGGACCGGTCGCGGGGTACATTACAATGTAGGCCTCAGAGAGTCGTTGCATTCTTTGTGGCATGTTGTGTTCTACACAATCCCGACGTTTTGTACAACATTAAACACGGTTGGAAATTTCTTATATTAATCTGAACAAAATAAATCTTACAAAATGGAAAGAGGGGGCCTATGCCACCCCACATTAAGGGAAAGTAAAGTGCACCTAATGCCAGTCGAAATAAACGTTAGTTAAGTAAAACTAAATATTAAATTTTGAATTAAACTGCACCTCCTCTTCTTCCTGCTCTTCGTCCTCCTCTTGTTCTAATCCTTGTTGAACACCTTCGAGGCATTGTCTGGGCTGGTGTCTCAGGCACCAAACTGGCCTGGAGCGCTTTGTCTTTGCGAGAAGCTGACAGGGACACTTGCAGACACCTGCTCCACAACATCGGCTAGCCTCCTGAGGCTATGGCTTACATCCACCAAGACTTGGTGGAGACATCTTTCCATCCCAGCGAGGCGGTTGTTTATTGTTCTCCTCATGGAGCCCAGTTCCATCTCCAGCATCTCAAACCCGCCTCGCTGGAGTTCTAAAAATGGCTGGATCTCCAGTGTTGTGCTGTCGACGTCGGCGTTCCCTATTTCTTCCTCCGGCTTTACCACTCTCCTCCTGTATGCTTCAGGAGCTACCAGGACTGCTCGCTCTTCAGTGAGATCTTGAGGCAGGACACACTCCCACTCAGCCTGAGGAACTGCAAAAATACAAAATATTATTTTCTAAATGTTTTCCACTACTACATTTTTGATGCAACAATTGCTTCCTTGCATTGCATTTGTCTTTGACCACATTATGAAAATCACTACTTGCGTTTTTTGCGTCAGCCCTTTGTTTCTATCAGAAATACACTATATAATAGTTTACAAAAGAAAGGTAATTTTGATTAATACGAAAAGGGTTTGCATTTCAATTAATTGGCACAACTTGGCTATATAATTGGTACAACATTGCTCTCACCAACACAAAGAAGCCACTATTGTGGGAAACCCCATATCGTTTACATTTCAGTGAGAATATTGGTTCGCACAGTGAGTGGTTAAACTATTGAAGAATGGCAGTGGATTTGGTCAGTCTGATTTAGTAATGTAGTAATATGTAATTTTTACGTCTGTTTCGACAATGATCAAACTTGACATTTTGAATGTCTGTAATAGTTCCAATTATTGACAGGCCTACCTGGTAAGCTGACCTGTGACCTCCAAAACCTTCCATGCATACGATGGGCACCGTGAAACCAGCTATGTCTTCTTTCGGCTTAAGCTCCTGGTTAGTGGAGGATCCATCCCCTGTAGGAAACATTTCCAAGAGGTTTTCTGACAATTTTTGTTTCACTCTTTGCCTCACATCATTGAACCGCTTTCTGCACTGGCCAACGGTACTCATAGGACCAGAGGAACTGATTATATCAACCACCTCATCCCAAGCTGATTTTACATAATCTGACCTTGGTGGTTTATTAGAGGTGCCATATATGCACCTCCCGAACAAGGACATCAGTTTTCTCCCGGAAGAAGCTTTTCTCTCTTAGCGTGTCTGGACTTTCACCATCCATACCCAAATTGGCAGTTTGCCATAACAGAAAGCGCGCTGCTTTTAAAGTGAATGAAAGGAGCTGTTTTGATTGGCTGAAACTGAAGACAGCCCCCACCACACCTACTTATTCATTCTAATCAAACCCTTTTACAACTACAAAGCCACTACGCCTGCTTAACACCATCCCGAAGTTAGCAAAAACATATTGGCCACGCCTTAGATTGACTTGTGCCATGGACTTGCACCGTGCACCTCTGCTTGCGCCTTGACCGGGAAACTAGGGCCCTAGATCTTACATACTGTACACTATGCCTTTAAAAAAATGTCTTCAAGAGCCCGGACGAGCACAGACGGAAACATTTTAGAATGATTTGATGGATATAAATCTGTATGTTGACAGCGGCAGAATTGGACCGTTTGCTCTGTCTAACGTGCAAGACATCCTGGGCTTGGTTCTGCGGTCGTGATTAATGAGGCAGGCATCTCATTTTGGAAAGAGAACTTCATGGTATAAAAAAAGAAAGCATTGAAATTGAGAGCTGCTTTGCATTCTTTCCCTTGCCTCATTTTGCTATCGAGAAGCACAGATGCCTTTCTGAATGCATTTGAAATGACCTCAAGTGATGAAGATTTCCAATTCAAAACTAAACATCACAGCCAATATTCAGGGCAAGCTGCTCACAACATCTGTTTATTTATTTATTCTTTACCTTTAAGTAGAGTTGGACTGTTCCCAATTAATACATGTTGATTTTATTTGTGTGTTTTTTGCATTTTTTGCATGATAAGTTTAACTTATAACTTTCTAATGTGGCCATTAAAAACGTTTTTTTTAAGTTCTTGAGCAGTGATGAGACCTGTTTACGAACAGAACATTTCCCTTTATTTTCTGAAAAGCCAGTTTTTGGACATAAATTGAGTATAGTGTATCTGTCCTTTTCTGTGCATTGGTATATGATTAGCATACAACTTGGCACCCATTAGCATTTCATTAGCATATATTATAAACTTTACCATTCATAACATTAGAAATTGTAAGCATACCATTAGGATGTTCATATTGCAGTACATAGCCCAAAGATACAAATACAGGCAACATCATTATAAGTATGTGGTAAATGCCAGCAAAGTCTTAACGTTCTTGGCTACAGACCCTCCAAAGCATCTCCCTGACTTATACTGCACTGTCAGTTTGGCTGCACCTGTTAGTGGCATCTTAGTTATGATTAGCATCTGCTGTGGTGCCTTCAGAACATTTGTAGTATAGCTCTGCCCAGCGCTATACTACAACACCCTGAGAAATGGACCAATCAGGCAAATGAACATTAAACACCTGTCTAGGTTTCCAGGGGCTTTGGGGGCTTGGATGGCCTGAGACTCCTAGACACGTCTGTTTGAGAAAATGAGCCCAGCACAGACTTCATCGTGACACTCATATTTGATGGGCCTCAGTAGTACATATGGAGCTGTGTTTTGTGTGGAGGATTTAGAAGAACATACAGCATTCAATTATACTATATGGGCGTATATAAAATATAATATATATTTACTATGCTATTGGAATTAACCTTTAACCTGATTCGTAATATATTTGTTCAGTGAATCCTTATTACAATGCGTGACATGAGTCCTACCCCGTCTTTGATCTTGTTTATTTTATTTTTAGTGATATGATGTTTACATGCAGCAGCACGTCAAGGACACTCCAAACCCTCCCATTGCAGTAAGACCGCGATACTTAATTTTTATTTGTTTCTTTGTTTATTTCAGTGACATACAGAGCTTGGGTGTAACCATGGCTGCATCGTGTTACAGTAACAGAGATAATTTTTCCATCCCATCCCAGGTTTCTTAATTCCACTATGGACGGTGTTTAAATGACTATGTTTTCATTTACTAACCTCTGAACAGAGGACTTCATTCTCTCTGATCTCGCAAAGCTTCCCTTTATACTCTTTCTTGTCCTTAACATGAATGACAAGCTCAGATAGATGTGTGGGAAATTATGCTAATTAATAACTCAATAAAGCACACTCATTTACAAACTGAAAAAGGTTTGAAGCCAGAAAAAAATTAATTCTTGTTCGTCTGTTGATGCTGTGAACAGTTGATGCTACCTGTGTATGTGCGCTCACAAACAACTTGCAAATTTGCGTCAGTGTACTATAAAGGGATGTAGTGTTCTTCGGGTTAGTAGATATTTCATTTTGTGTTATGTAGCGTATGTAGAAAATAAAATGGCAGTGGCTAAAAATATAAATGTAGTAGGCTTAACTTTCAAAAACGTCTTCATCAATACCTGAGTTATTCTGACTGAACTGTTCCCCAAAGCTCGAAGCCAAAGCCCAAACCGGCGATGTCATCAAAATGTAGAATTGGATGCAGTATATTCTGTTAAGATATTATCATTTTTGAATCAGGAAAATCCCTCTGGGTCTGTCAGTCACATTCAGCTTCTTTTCCCATCCTTTCTCCATTACAGTATTGCTTCACATCTTGATTTTGTTCTTACCTGCTGCCTTTAGTTAAAAAAATGCTCACAAATTGAACTGACAAAGAAATGTGGTTTGTGGTGAATAGCAGTAAACAGCGTTTTAAAAACTGAGCATATTTCAAAGAAACATACTGCCTCAGTCAAGCCAGAAACCCTTTTTCCTCCGTGTGTGCTGTGATTTAAAGGACACTCCTCAGCATTGCAGAATTTTGATCCCTGAAATCGGAAATAGCGGTGAGCCAGACAGAAAAGCAATTTCCACAGAACAAGGACTAAAACAGTTTGCTTTAACTACAGCCTGTGAAGTTGATGACTTCTGAAAACTCAAGATTAGAGTGAAAATCACAGCTCAAACACTTTTTTCACACACTCTTTTTTTATCTACTACCCCCACCCCCACCAGCTTCCCCTTATTCTCGCTTCCTTGCTCTCTTGCTCGCAGTCTCTCTCTCTCTGAAGTGAGCACAGCTTTGCTGTCTCAGCTCCAAGAACTTTGATGAGAGCCAAGTTGCCAACCTCCAGGAGGACAAGGTCGGGGAGCAAAGTGACCATCCATGTGCTGTCGAACATGGGGAGGCGCCATCTGTCCCTCGGCACATTGTGTTCATTCTACTATCTACCTGGACCCTCAAGGCTGAGGGCTTTATAACAGAGTGGACCGTCTCTCCTATATTTTAGTATTTATTGGGGTGTTTGATGGAACTATCCCCATGTGCCATTTTCAGATTAGGTGCGGTAAACAACATTCCCCCTTTTGTTGTACATGGAGTTTCTACCTTCGAATTTAAAGGGACACTGCTCAACTTGTCGTCATGGTTGAAACCAGCGCCGAGCCCGCACCCCTCTCTACCCCTCCCCTTGCAACTCTGTGCTGTTTTGTAGCCCTTCCCTTTACAGCCGCGCGCACGGTTGTATTTCATTCATTCTGAGCTGGGGAGTAAATGTTGCGGGGCAAGCGCTAAGGCAATTGAGGTGTGTACCTTTAAACAACCGAAGACCACTTGTAAGGCTTTACAGCCCACAGATCACGCTACTGTTTTCACAGTCAATCCTCTTTACAAGTCTTGTAAATTAGTAATAGATGCCGCATTTGTGTGCTACACTCCCACAGTGTTGAGCGAACTGATGGTGTACCGCACTGCCATATCTGCACTGAGGATTAGGTAGATCAGGACTTTTGTGGTGCTCTTGGTCTCCCTCTGGGGTGAATGCTGAAGGACCTGATCAATTTCTAATCACGAAAATCCCGCAGGCTTTCTCCCTCTTAGTAATGGAGTTTTCTGCAAATCTTCTACGTAGAGCGCTCACTCGTAAAGTGTATGGAGCAAAGGGGGCAGCCCGCTCTACGTGAGGGCTCAGGTTTCCATGCGCATTTCTCATTCTACGTGTTGATGATAGCAATTTATCTTCGCGTGTATCTGCCGTTTGCTGAATACGGAAGGATTGGTGGGGATCCCGTGCACGGCTGGCCATCGAAATGCTACTTAAGCCCTGTTTATTGGTGGAGGTTGGACAGTTTTATGTTCATAATAAAGGCCCAGGTGGTCCATTAGGATAGGATATACTCTAAAATGACTGTTGACAATGTTGTTACACAAACAACACCACCCACCTTATGGTGTATAGGGTCTCAATATATTTTTGGCACTTTGTTGACTGAATAATTTCATTGATCACGCTGCAGATATTTGATATTTGAGTAGATATTTGGCTCTAGAGAGTCAAATAAATAAATGTGTTATACAGGCATACAGACCTACATAACTGAGTCGCGATGTGTGTAAGATATGGCCCATGGTCACATTACACAGAGGGCCACTGCTGATCTTCTTTCATTTCTGTTATTTTGTAATTTTTTCATGTGATTTTTTGGCATTTCATGAGATTGATTGTTTTTTTAGAAACTTTGAGCCCGTCGTCTAGTTTTGGAGTTTCTAGTTTATCTTCAAGCTCCAACAGTGCACATGGCAATTCCAACTGTTTACATTATTTTTCTTTATATTTAAGAAACCAATAATAATAATGTACTGTACATGTGAGCCAAATTGCCAAGGTTTTAAATGCTTAGTTTCATAAAAGCTTAGTATGTGATGATGGACTGTTTGCCTATCAAACTCTGTCCTGTTTGCCTTGCAGGTAAATCATTAAACAGAGAATTGAAGACGCCCCGCCCCATTCACTGACCCCATAGATTCTAAGTAGTACAAATTTGAAACATTTAGATACGATTTGTAACAGATGCCGCATTTGTGTGCTACACTCCCACAGTGTTGAACGAATTGATGGTGTACCGCACTGCCATGTCTGCACTGAGGATTAAGAAGATCAGGACTTTTGTAGCGCTGTTATGCATCATCACCTTCTCAACGTTCCTAATCAGCTACCCTCTCGACGAACTGCCGCTCTACTTCAAGTTCACCTCCCGTTTCTCCAAAGGTCTCTGTGCCTGTCACCAGTGTGTGGCGACGCTGGACCATGACCCCTGGTTCACCGAGCGCTTCAATCAGTCTATTCACCCTTTAATGACCGGGGAGAACAGCGTGCTGTCTGAGGACACCTTCCAGTGGTGGAAGGTAAGATTCAGAGAATGTGTGGTTGGGATTCATGATGCCATCTTACAGAGATTGTCGGGGGGCAGGGGCGGAGTTGGAAAGGTGGGTCCCTGGTACCACACACACAAATGGGTGAATGTTTGCGTAAGTGTATGTGTTTGTGTCCTTCGTTCAATGGTGTGCCATATAATATAATGCATGCACAACTTATGTGAATGCATAATGATCCTTACTAACAAGAGGAGTCCACTTCCTGCGGTCCACAGAAACCTTTGGTCACTGTGTTTAACCAAACAAATCTATCGCTGTTTTGGGCCTATTGGGTTTCATTGTAAATCTAGCATTCTGCGTCAGTTCTGGTATGCCACGTAGTCAAGCGC
This sequence comes from Percopsis transmontana, assembly GCA_025447815.1. Classification (NCBI taxonomy): domain Eukaryota; kingdom Metazoa; phylum Chordata; class Actinopteri; order Percopsiformes; family Percopsidae; genus Percopsis; species Percopsis transmontana. The sequence continues at coordinate 38,608 of JAOEHI010003137.1, forward strand.
AGCCATCAGCTGATTCCAGACCAAATCCAAACTCTGCACATATCAGCTGATCCCTTTCTACTCACTCAATTGGCAACTCTCAAACAGGGCGCCTTAATTACTGTAAATGCTGCTTCAATCTACCTGCTTAGCTGCTACTGCATGCTGCTTGCAACCCACCCCCTCCCCAGCTCCTCCTTTAGTTGTGTTTTAACATAGTGTGTGTAAATTATAATAATAATAATTGTGGCTGTAATATTATGAATGTGTGCCTAATATGGATGTGTGCTTAACTAATGTCATATCGTTGGCATCTGTTGGATGACTGCAACAGTATGAATGTGTGCTTAACTTAAATAATGTCATATCGTTGGCATTTTTGCATGCTCTGTTCTTAGGGGGGATTTCGAGCTGCTCTCCCAGTCTGGGTAACTGGGAGATGTCCCCAGAAGCTGC